>BLSH010122047.1:161408-178575 GCA_018402905.1 Glandirana rugosa | reverse complement strand
TCAGGTCTTTGAGTAACTGGAAAATCCGAACCAAGTGTGATAGGTTGTAAATTTTGCCAGACTGAAACTAGGATGAAACGACATACTAAATGCCCGGGTGTATCCCAGCTTCAGCCTGGTTAAAAGACATTTGTCCCTAGGCTGAAACTAGGGCTGACCCCATGCCATATTTTTTTTTTTTTTTTTTTTTTTTTTTTAATTTGGCATGGGGTTCCCCTTAAAATCCATACCAGACCAAAGGGCCTGTCATGCTCCTGGAGGGGGACCCCATGCCGTTTCTTTTTAAATTTTCCGTGGAGTTCCCCTTCAAGTTCCCCAGAGCACAATGCCTGGTATTGTCGGGATCAAAGTCGGATCCCTGTTTACAGAAAATTGGTCCGACTTCGACCCTATGTGGGCCCGTAAATCATACAGCAAAGTAGGATCAAAGTCAGACCGTTTTAAATGTTGGATAGTGTGAACCAAGCCTAAAAGGTCAATGAGTTTCTGGACTCCTGACAGACCCTTGCATCTTTTATCCAGTGCTGCACTGACGTTTCTGGATTCTGAGTCATGGGGAAAGCAAAAGAATTGTCAAAGGATCTACGGTAAAAGGTAGTTGAACTGTATAAACCAGGAAAGGGATATAAAAAGATATCCAAGGAACTGAGCATGCCAATCTGCAGTGTTCATACTCTAATCAAGAAGTGGAAAATAAGGGGTTCTGTTGAAATCAAACCACGGTCAGGCAGACCATCTAAAATTTCAGCCACAACTGCCAGGAAAATTGTTCGGAATGCAAAGAAAAACCCACAGATAACTTCAGGCGAAATACAGGACTCTCTGAAAACCTGGTGTGGCTGTTTCAAGATGCAAAATAAGGAGGCGCTTGAAGAAAAATTGGCTGCATGGTTGATTCGCCAGAAGAAAGCCATTACTACGAAAATGCCACAAAGTATCCCGCTTACAATACGGCAAACAGCACAGAGACAAGCCTCAAACCTTCAGGCACAAAGTCATTTGGAGTGATGAGACCAAAATTTAACTTAATACTGTGTATTGCCCCCTTTAACATCAATGACAGCTTGAACTCTTTTGTGGTATTTGTGGATGAGGCTCTTTATCTTCTCAGATGGTAAAGCTGCCCATTCCTCTTGACAAAAAGCCCAGTTGTGGCTGAAATTTTAGTTGGTCTACCTGACCATGGTTTGGTTTCAACAGAACCCCTCATTTTCCACTTCTTGATTAGAGTTTGAACACTGCTGATTGGCATTCTCAATTCCTTGGATATCTTTTTATATCACTTTCTTGTTTTATACAGTTCAATTACCTTTTCCCGCAGATCCTTTGATAATTATTTTGCATTCCCCATGACTCAGAATCCAGAAACGTCAGTGCAGCACTAGATGAAATATGCAAGGGTCCAGAAACTCATTGACCTTTTAAACACACACACACTAATTACAAGCAGACAGATCACAGGTTAGGATGGTAACCTTTAATAGCCATTCAAACCCCTTTGTGTCAACTTGTGTGCATGTGATCAGGCCAAAATCACCAGGGTATGTAAACTGTTTATCAGGGTAATTTGGGTAGTTTCTGTTGTCATTATAATTTAAAAAGGGTAAACACAGTTGATTGATAATAAATGACTTCAGCCAAACACTAACCATGAGTGAAAGAAATGTTTTTGTGTTATCATTCATATTCTCTGAAAAATTGCCAAGAAATCATAAATTCTGCCAGGGTATGTAAACGTATGAGCACAACTGTATGTAAATGGCCTAGTCGTTACTGAGCATGTGAGGAGGTTTGATAAGAGAAAGGGAAGCCCGAAGCAAAAAAAAAAAAAAAAATGAGCATAGGGCTTTAATGACAGGGTCCCTGGGCGGAGACAGTGGGGGGTTAGCTAGCCAGGGGGTGTTAGCTGAGATGGGGGGCGTGTCAGGTTTATAAGGCAGGGGCGGTGGCTAGGCCTCAGCAGAGCGGGAGCAGAACGAATTCCCACCCTCCCTCCCCTTTTTGGATAGGCGAGTGGTAGAGTGATGTATACTGTTGGCGGTTGGGGTCTCAGGAGGGCGTTTCAAGTTGGTCAGTTGGGAAGGATCCATCAGAGGTATGGAGTCCTCAGTGGTGTCAGTTACATAGGTTAACTGAAAAGGATGGTACCCGAGCCGGCGTAGTGCGGCTGGGAAATGGATGGACGTGATTGGGTTATGGGGCCTCCTGGGATTCCTATCGGCTTAAATTTATGGTTGGTGTATTTTCTGTTATGGTTTTAAAATTGGTTTGTTAAATAAAACGGCCTAACGGCCAATTCCTCCATATGGTGTGCTGTGTCTTTATTTTAGAATATATAAGGTATACGCATAAGGACTACCCGGGTCAAGAGCTCTCTTGCGGTGATGGAGGTGAGCAGTAATGACTAGGCCTTGCTTAGAAACATCCTGGGAGTTCTTAGGTCAGGCTCATGAGGTAATAGCCTACATCTATTGCATTATTCAATTTTGGTCAAATTGGCACAGTTTTTTTTTTTCATGTACAGATGCCCATTATCTGCACAGGCAGTTTTCGGTAAAGGTGGCTGTCCATGCACACACTGTTTGTGATCAACAGGAGCTGTCGGCTGTGTACACTGTACAAATCAATGGCCGGCGACGCCACTGTTCGCATGTGATCACTCATTATTACACATGAATAGAGCCTTCAACTGACCCTGGACACTAGGGTTGCCACCTCATGCCTTTAAACCCGAACACATATGAATTACACAGGTTCTGAGGCTAATTTTAATGCAGATGAGGCACCAAGTGAGTTTACTTATCACCTTAATCAGCCACAGAACCTGTGTAATGAATGTGTTTGGTTTTAAAGGGATGAGGTGGCAACTTTACTGGACACAGACAGTGTGCATTGCTATTTGGCCAGTTTATTTGCAGACGTACCACAGGGTGTTGCCTCTGAACTAGGGTTGCCACCTGTACGGGACTCACCCGGGCAGTACGGGTTTAGAATCCTCTGCCCGGGTTTCTGTCTGCCTGAGCCCCGGACACATGAGTGGCAGCCCTGTAGTACCAATCCTCAGCTCCCTTACTGTCGGCTTTTACCTATAAGGGAAGGTGAAGCTTTAACTCCCTGCACTGTGGATCCTCCGCCCTCCCCCTAGTACAGAGCCCGGGATCGTCTGTACAGTGAGTGAAGGGAGAGAAGTTTCAGAAGTGTGGAGAACACAGCAGAGGCAGCAGTGACAGTCTGCCCATCCATCATGGACATGGAGCTGTACAGGATTTCTGCTTCCTTATCTGTTAATGTGAGTCACTCCCTCCGGGGCTTCTGTGTGTCTATGGCTCTGGATCTCTTCACAAACTACACACCATTCACCTTTTCCAGAGGGAGGGGGCAGCTGCCTGCAGTGTTCCTGGCCAGTGCCCACATCACCCCTCTGCAGTCCTCCCAGCTGGGGGTGTTTTTTAACTGATGAGGATGGGGGGGTTCCTATCTTCCTGGATGGGGATCCCCTCTTATCATCCCCTTGCAATCCTAGCTGGGGGTCTAATGTAACTGAGGGGGAATAGTAAATGCATGTATTGGGGTCCCTTATCACCCCCCCAGTCCTCCTAGCTAGGGGTCTTTAACAAGAGGGAAGTTCCTATGTTCCTAGATGGGGATCCCCTCTTATCACCCCCCACCCCTTCCTCCTAGCTTGAGTTCTTCTGCAACTGGGGGGAGGGAGGGGAGTTACTGTATTCCTGGGTGAGGGATTCCCTTCTGATTACCCCCCCTGCAGTCATTTTATCCAGGGGTCTACTTTAACTGGAGGGAGGGAGGTTCCTGTATTCCCAGATGGGGAATCACTACCCTGCAGTCCTCCTGGTCAGAGGACTCCCTTAACTGTAGGGGGGTTCCTGTATTCTTTGTTGGGGATTTCCCTGTATTTGTCTGCATTCCTGGATGGGTGGAAGGGGGGACTTCTAATCAACCCCATGCACTCCTCCTATTAAGGGGTCTCCTTCTCATTTCCAGGGGTCAGTACACCTGGATGTGTGTGTGGTGGTGGTGGATTTCCCTGACTAGTTTAGCACTTTTTAACCGCGTGCCATAACCATCCCACATGTTGCAGCTTGGCACTGCATGCACTTTTTTAGCCCTGCCTACTACTCCCCCTAGGGGAGGAGCATTTTTACATCTTTTTCTCTGGGCACTGGCTGCAAGGGAGCTGCATAGGGTTGCCACCTCATCCCTTTAAACCCGAACACAACTGAATTACACAGGTTCTGTGGCCGATTTAAGGTGGTAATTAAACTCACTTGGAGCCTTATCTGCATTAAAATAGCCTCAGAACCCTTGTAATTCATATGTGTTCGTGTTTAAAGGGATGAGGTGGCAACCCTAGAGCTGCAGTGTAATTTGTCTCTAAGCATGGCGTCACACTGACAGCGGGAATGAAATGGTGTGAGTTCAGCTGAACTCCATTTCATTCCCGCATGTCAGTCCCGACTTTGGGGGCGATTTCAGAGCCATCACTGCGGGTTCATGCACAGATGTCTATTGAAAACACAATGCCAAAGTCGCCAAAAGTAGTACAGAAACTACTTTTGGGAATCAGTGCAGCGCCGCAATAGCCGCCGATTTGACATGTCAAATCGCATGCCAAATCACTGCAATGTGAACCAAGGCTAAAAGTAGATTCCCCACCACTGCTCTGATTCCCGCCACCCCTCCGTACTGCTGCTCCTCCCAACTCGATCCCTTGCGTATCCTCGAAACGACATTGGTGGTCCCAGGTCTTTTACAATTCTGTAATGTATTCTGCAAAAAGAAAAAATTGTTGTGCGCCGCTAAAGTGTTCGGGTTTGGCTTGATGAAAAGGTGGCAACCCTACTCTGAACACAGCAGACTATCTGCACCCCATCGCCCGTGCGACTATTGTTTAAAGCATCTGAGAGAGATAGTTCTGAATTAAATGGGATACTTGTAATAAATACGTATCATCTGTTTCTGTTCAGCATTGCCTTGCTGTTTAACCAAATTGATAAATGCCTCCCTTTCTCATTGTGTTTTGGATCTTGCAGCAGATCAGATGCACCCGACTTGTATCTGTTGACACCTGACGCTGTTAATGGAAGATTGCACCTGATCTGAAAGACTACCAAGGCAAATTACATTGCTAGCTACAAAAGCACCTTTTTAAACCTGCACTTTTATTGTCTTGGTGCAGCAGCACCAATACTTTTATTACAAGGCATAGAGCTCTTGTTTACAGCCATAGTAGATTTGCATGAATTATCTCTAAGGTGGGTGTGTTTAGCTAGCACCTCGTTGAAAGTCAGCAGCTGTCTTATTCCATAGGGGATGTGTTATATGTGCTGCCAATGATTCAATGTTCCTAGGAAGAGCCTCAACATGCCCTCTGTCCGGAGGGAACTACTGTTTGCGAGTGCCATCGTTCTAGGATATGTCCTGTTTGTGTGCTCTAGGGACTGGTTCGTGGACGTGCCTTGCAGACAAGCCTTAGTAACACAGTCTTATCTGACAGTAGAACGGGACGAAATTCAGGCAAAAATCAGGTATGAAAATGACAATTTAGTGTAGCTGTGGGATCTTAATTGTGTATTGATGGTTTTTGGCATGACTATAAGATTTGTCAACCTAGGTCCTTTTTAAACATACTGAATAAAGACACAAACTGCGTGACATGGGTTTAAATGGCCACAGCAGACCTTTTAACCACTTCCCGACCAGCGCTGTAAATAGGCGGCTGTACCGGGACATAGCCTGCACCTGCAGGCTATATCCCGGTATAATTTTTTAGAGCTGGCGGTCGGCTATCCAGGAGTAACGACCGATCCGGCTCGGGAGCCGCTCGGTCGTTACCCCAGGGGGCGGGAGGGGACGCCCCCCCCTCCCGCCGCCTTCCACCACTCTTCTCCGGCCTCCCGTCCCACCAGGAGACCGGAGCGACGATCCGGCGCGTCCGCCGGCTGGAAGGAGACCTGACAAAAGCCGTAATCGGGTCTCCTTCGGCAAAATTCCGGAAGCGACGTCACAACGTCACTTCCGGTTTACACGGCGGCTAACGGCGCCAAATTTTAAAAAACTACAGTATTCAGAATCGCCGTTTTTGGCGATCTGAATACTGTGAAGTGTAAAGGAGGGATGGGGGGTCTTTAGACCCCCCCGGCCCTCCAAAAAGAGTACCTGTCACCATATATTACTATCACAAGGGATGTTTACATTCCTTGTGATAGCAATAAAAGTGATCAGATTTTTTTTTTTTAAAAGGAACAGTGCTAAAAATAAATAAATTTAAATTAAAAAAAAAAAAAAAAAAGATTTAAATCGCCACCGTACCCGCGAGCTCGCGCAGCAAAGAGAATGCATACGTAAGTCGCGCCCACATATGAAAACGGTGTTCAAACCACACATGTGAGGTATTGCCGCGATCGCCAGAGTGTGAGCAATAATTCTAGCAAAAGACCTCCTCTGTAACTCTAACCTGGTAACCGTTAAACATTTTTAAAGCGTCACCTATGGAACTTTTTAAATACCGGACTTTGTCGCCATTCCGTGAGTGCGCGCAATTTTCAACCAGGTCATGTATGGTATCTATTTACTCGGCGTAACATCCTCTTTCACAATATGGAAATTGGGCTAACTTTACTGTTGTCTTATTTTTTAACTCAAAAAGGTAAAATTGTTCCAAACAAATCACGCTTGAAAGACCGCTGCGCAAATACCGTGTGACAAAAAGTATTGGAACAATCGCCACTTTATTCTCTAGGGTGTTTGAAAAAAAAAATATATAATGTTCGGGGGTTCTAAGTAATTCTCTAGCAAAAAAAAATGTTTTTAGCTTGTGACCACCAAATGTAAAAAAGTGGCCCGGTTGGTAAGTGGTTAATGAACAAATGAATAAATAACATCACTTAAAACCATTCAACAAGAAGGGGTCTTTGTTTATCCTTAAGGCACACTTTTAAACTGTAAACGCCCATGTCCTCAGCCGCACCCCCAACCGGCTCGAAGACGTTATGACCTCACACCTTCTTACATTTTTGTTTTTCCCAGGGGACCTAGCTCCTGGGATAATCACCAACCAGGTGGGGGCACCATACCTTAGATGGGCCCCCAATTTTGTAATCTAGTTACACACTGACCCCCCCCAAAGACCCCATGACCCGCTAAACCGCAGTGACAATGACCCCCGCCCCCTTTTTTTTTTTTTTAATACTTGCCCATAAATCAACCCAAAATAAAAAAAAAAAAAAAAAAAAACATAACCCCTAATAACCCAGGATACAGGGAGGGATGGACCTTTTTCTCTTCACCAGAACTTTCCAGAATGAACACCCAGCAACCCTTGCACGGACCACCCTTGCGGCTCCTCTCTGCCCAACTGACCATCTGCCACCAATAATGTAAGAGCTGCACCCTTTCACCACTAAATGACCAAGGTTTAACCCTTTCTGGACCTGTTCCTCCCTTTAGTCATGCCACCCTTCCATCCATTCTCTCCTCTGGGTCGCACTATCACTTCATTTGCTATGCAATAATTCCAAAGGATCAGCTGTCAACAAGGGATTAAGCCTTCACTTCATTGCGTCACATGGCCGTTGACTTTTACAGATGATTGATGATTTGCCCGCAAGTGATGAAATGCTTGTTTTGAAAAATAGCGTGTTCCTCTATGTCAGGGTCTCCGCATTTTATTTCTCAAGTACCCTCTACAGGTGGTGTTTTGGGAGCTTCCCTTAAATAAATAGTTGTCATAAATACCAAGCCATTGACACTGATTTAAAGCACCAGTGCAAGGTGAAGTAAATCCTAAAAACATGAGCTGTTGGGGGTACTTGAGGACCGAGGTTGGGAACCAGTGCTCTATGGGGTTTATTTACTAAAGGCAAATACACTTTGCTCCACAAGTGCACTGCTAGTGCTCCACAAGTGCACTTGGAAGTGCAGTAGCTGTAGATCTGAGGCGGACATGCAGGGAAAATAAACAGCATTTTTGCTTGTACATGATTGGAAGATAAAATCAGCAGAGCTTCCTCTCATTTCCGATCTTCCCCCTCAGATCTACAGCAACTGCACTTCCAAGTGCACTTGTGGAGCAAAGTGGATTTGCCTTTAATAAATAAACCCCTATGTCATTACTGCATTCTGTAGTGATATCTCAGAGCAAGCATGGGTCAAGCTATGAAGTGAAGTTAGAACTCCTAGTCTCCATACACGTACCAGATCAGAGACTCCACAAAGGCTAAAGCCATTTGGTTAACTTGGCAGCCAGGCAACTAGCATTTTATAAGGAGGCAGTGGAAGCGTCTGTTTTTTACATAAGGGATTTCTACACTATACTAATAGAAGGCTGCATGGACTCTTGTGCAATAACCTACAGCAACCAGAAATGGCTTTTATGAATGATTCCCTGGTTTGGCATCTTTGGCTCCATTATTCACACCTTTGTAAGGACATAAGGTAGCCAGTTTACTTCAATGGGCAACCCTACATGCCAAAGTAGCTCTTGCACCTTTTTTTTTGAGCAGTGAACCTTGTGTTTTTTGCGTGACAAAATGTGCGTCTGCTAGCCACACTTCGGGTGTTCTTAACCACTTCTGGACCAACGCCGTCACCTGGTGGCGGTCACTTTGCCATTGTATACAGTTGTTATGGTAGCAGATAGCTACCATAACCCCGGTATTTTTTTTTTTTTCAGCCAGCGATTCTCTGTAAAATAAAAGTGGTGTCAGCGACGGATTCGCTGCAAGATCACTTTTATCTAGGGCGGGAGAGGTGCCCCTCCCGCCATTTTCCCATCAAATCCGCCACTTACCGGACCCGCCGGTAGCAGCGGAGATGATCGGGTCTGCTCCCCCCCCCCAGTGCCTAGATGCCGCCCACTCGGCTCCATAGCATTGCAGGGCGGAAGTGACGTCACAAGTCACTTCCGCCCAATGCTCTTAAAGAGAACATTTTTTTTTCAATGTAATTTTATTTTATTTTTTTTTTTTTTATTTATTTTTATTGCATTTTAGTGTAAATATGAGATCTGAGGTCTTTTTGACCCCAGATCTCATATTTAAGAGGTCCTGGCATGCTTTTTTTTTTTCTATTACAAGGAATGTTTGCATTTCTTGTAATAAGAATAAAGTAATCAAAAAAACATTTTTTTAAAAGAACGGTGTAAAAATAAAGTAAAATTAAATAAGAAAAACATTTTTAAAACGACCCGTCCCGCCGAGCTCGCGCGCATACTTTAGTCACGCCCACATATGAAAACAATGTTCAAACCACACATGTGAGGTTTCGCCGCAATCGTTAGAGCGAGAGCATTAATTTTAGCACTAGACCTCCTCTGTAAATCAAAATGGGTAACCTGTAGGTTTTTTTAAAATGTCGCCAATGGATATTTTTAAGTGCAAAAGTTTGTCGTCGTATCACGAGCAATTTTGAAGCATGACATGATGGGTATGAATTGTAAGACCGCTGTGCAAATACGGTGCAACAAAAAGTATTGCAATAACCGCCATTTTATTCTCTAAGGTGTTAGAAAAAAAAAAGCAATATATAATGTTTGGGGGTTTTAAGTAATTTTATAGCAAAGCAAATTGATTTTAACTTGTAAACACCAAGTGTCAAAAATAGGCTCGGTCTGGAAGTGGTTAAAGGGCTAGTTTACCTTTACTAAACTGCTTATGCAGGTAAGGGACATCTGTAGATAAAAGCAAGCTGTGCAGCTTTGACTAAAGTTGAATAATGTATCTTCTGAAGCCTGACTTGAATACTGGAAAACAGGATGTTGCTAAGTGAGGCCTAGTGTTACTGCCCACCTTCACCATCACAGGAGTGGGCACTTTATCTGATTCAAACCCCCTCACATGCTCTTTCTCTTCCCAGATGCAGTAGCTCTGAGCTCAGTATTTGAGAGCTCATCCTATGATGGTGAAGGTGAGCAGTAACATTAGATCTCTCTTAGCAATAGTCCTTGGCAACATACAGGAAGTTTGCCAGTCAGGCTCCATGAGGTACATAAATGGCCTACTTTGGTCAAAGCTGCACAGCTTGTTTTTGTCTACAGACACCCCTTATCTGCATACGCAGCTTTTTTTGGTAAAGGTGAATTAACCCATTAACAATAGCACTGCAATTGCACGTTTTGGTGCATTTTTGGGAACATGTGCAGGTATGAATGAGCCTAAGACAATCCTAATGCTATTGGCTCAGTTGGTCCATGCTGCAAAAAGGCATTCCTAAGACTAAAAAATCCCAGAAACTATTCTTCACAACCTAAACCTGTTCCTGGAATAAAGACCGAAGCATAACTATAATTTGTAGTCAGAGTCTTCACTTGGAAATGCGATAACCCTAACTTACCAAGACCTGAGGTGTGCCTTGGTCTAGCTGGTCAGTATGCCTAAAAGAGGGCAAAAAGACACATAGGTGTGATTATGAAATGCTTTAATGAATGACCGATAACAACTATCAGTCCAGTAAAGTAGTGAATGTTCAGGAGACTTCTGTATGGAGGTCCAGCATGTATCTGCTATGACCGGAGGAACTCCAGGTGACCCATGTACTATATGATATAAGAAGGGACCTCCTGTTTTGGACGCTGCGGATGCTACTCTAATCTTAACGAACGTCCAGAACATTATTTTGGGTTAAGGCTAATTTGACGAGTAAATCCTTACACGAGGAATGAACTGCTTTGTCGAGAGAGGACGCGTGGGGAAAGGGAACAAGGGGCTGTCCCTAGGAGCTGCTGCAAACTGATTGCAGGGAAGGTCAAACACTTCAATAGGACACCAGTTACTGTTGGTTCTATGATATTTTCCACAAACCCATGGCCTGCCTGTCTATTCTTGTTATTGGGAAGTTGTAAGCATAGTGATCAGAGAACCTGGTGAGACTGCCTTTGAGCAGAATAGGTGCATGACTGCTAGCCTGGGACACTTCCCCAAGTCTAAGGAAGCCAAAGAAACTCCATTAGATGGCTGCCTTAAGCACTAACTAGGCCCTGCACCAAAAAAAGGGGAAGAATACGATAAGCCTGAAATATCACAGGAAATCTGGCCGGTGACTGGTCAATGTGACAGATGTGATCGTCCCTGAGTTCTCGGAATGCCCCTCTATATGACTGAGAGGGTGAGGTGAAAAAACGGATGGACTGTCAGGAGTCTGCAGGGACCTGAAGTGGTGGACACCTGACAGATATAACATGACAGTGTTGGCGGATAAGGCCAATTCACTGTGGCAATATGCTGCAAAAACCATCACATAATTGACATCTACAGGGCAATCTTCCAACCCGCGGTATAAGCCTTCAGCATATTCTGGATATTGGATAATAAACTATTAGCCAGATTGATCACTTCTGTCCATAACCAGCAAGGAGTAAGGAGAAACCGGCTTGCCCATCAGCTCTGCTTCCAAGTGCTGTAAGAAAATTGAGGGAGATTAAGTTGAGATAATGCATTGGCTGCGCCGTTGCAATTCCCACCGAGGTACTCTCCTGAAAATGAAACTTGCATGACAGACCTAGCCATGTCAACCTGTGCATGAAGGACATTGAGGGAGAGGACCCCTATCCACCTTATTAACAATTTTAGCTGTGGCCAAATCACCTGTAACGAAAATCACTGAGTTACCTAACTAGACTGGTCCAATGTGACTGCTCCCACCAGAATTGAGTACATTTTGAACAATGCCAAAGTATGAGCAACTTGGCCAGACCAAATACTTCCGAGGGTCAACTGCTGACCTACCATTCATGTCCAAAAATGGCCGCAAAACCGAATGATGCAGTGGCGTCTGAAACACTATGAGAGGCCTGCTTGTTGGTTGTGGAATGAACATGGGGATGCCATACCAGTCACACAGGAACTGGTCCCACAGTCACATAAGCAAGGCCTGCTTCTTTGACCTGAAGGTTAACCTGGTGGTGAAATAATAAACTTTGCGCCATTTTCCTTGCCATAGCCAGAGGGCAGGTCTGATAGGAAGTAGCTTCAAAGTATCTGTAATATTAGCTTTGGATCGCCAAGTACCCCTGCCTAACTGTAGAATGTGCTGGATAGCCAGATCCACAGACGAGTATTACAACGAGAAAAAAAAAAAAACTTCAGCGGGAATGAGGGAATTGCGGCTTAGAATGTGAGATGACTGGGGCAAAAATAAATTGTAAATCAAACGATATTTGTTGCAAAACTTGCCACTGACCACCCTGATGGGGCTGACCCTCCACAAGCATAACGATGGTGAAAGACACGGAACAATCACCAACCCCTTGGAGACTACTACCTCCCAGTACCTCATCCACCATGGAAGCCTGATTGTTTGCTGAAGCCAAGTTACTACATTCAAAGACCTAGGCTGGAGAGGGATGAGACCTATGAAAGCCTACTGAAAATACATCCAGCAGGAACTGTCTGAAGGCCAGGGATGGTTGGTTTTCTGACCAGTTCCTAGTAAAGCAACATTTACTTGGCTTAAGCATGACGAACCAGAAGGCTTGACAAGACAGGTCGACTTAGGGGATGCCAACATTAATCGCAGGAATGCTGGGAAGAGCAGGAGCAGTGCAGCTGCCATCTCGGCTCTAGGCCCAGTGGGCTTTGATCACCTCCATCCTAGTCTAGCAACTGTAGCATGGACCTGGAGAGCGTATTAAGCACCACATGAATCTGAGTTGGAGAATTAAGTGCAGAAAACCTATTCTGTACTGGTGGATGAGAGTGGCTGAGATGGAGTTGGGAATAACAATCTGAAGATTTTTGCCTTCCCGTTTGTGGCCTGAAAAAGAAAACCCCTGGGATGAAGCCCCACTGTGAGCTTAGATATAGTCCAACTCCTTAACCACTTCAATACTGGGTACTTTCACCCCCTTCCTTCCCAGCACTTTCAATGAGAATTGCGCGGTCATGCTACACTGTACCCAAATAAAATTCTTATTTTGTTTACAAAAATAGAGCTTTCTTTTGGTGGTATTTAATCACCACTGCGTTTTTTTTTTTTTTTTTTTTCGATATAAGTGAAAAAAGAGCAAAAAATTTGAAAAAAAAAAAAAAAATATTCTACTTTTTTGGCCTAGCAACCGGCTTTCTGTTTACATCACATGATGGCTGTGATTGGACAGCTGGATTGACGACTGGATTGTCCGGGTGACACAAGCGCATCGCGATTGCTCTACTGCGTGGGCACGCGGCCGCGTGATCCCGCTCCTTCTGAAGGACGAAGCTTCCACACTGCATATATACAGCCGGGTGCGAAGTGGTTAATGATGGGATAAAAGTGGTGCCAAGCAGCCATATAGCGTAGCAGTTACATTTTATTGAAACTGTTAAAAGAATGGAAAGCAATGAATTCACAAGGGCCGTGAGTACATTACTTTATATTCTTTTAACAGTGTCAATAAAACTTAAATGCTACGCTATATGACTGCTTGGTGCCCCTCTCTCCATCCTCTGTTGAGAATGTTGTATTTGTCATTTCTGAGCTGACATTTTAAGCACTTTTCTATTTGTGGAGTGTAGAAATGGGTTTAGGAGCAACAGCAACATTTATGGCATTGATGGTCAGTGTGTTCACTTATATGATATAACACTCCAACCACTGCTGCCTCTCTCCTAGTCAGCTAGGACTATACAGTGCCTTGAAAAAGTATTCATACCCCTTGACATTTTTCACATGTTGTCATGTTACAAACAAAAATGTAAAATGTATTTTATTGGGATTTTATGTGATAGACCAACACAAAGTGGCACATAATTGTGAAGTGGAAGGAAAATGATAAATGGTTTTCAATATTTTTACAAATAAATATCTGAAAAGTGTGCCGTGCATTTGTATTCAGCCTCCTTTACTCTGATACCCCTATTGCCTTCAGAATTCACCGAATTACTAAATAGAGTTCTCCTGCGTATAATTTAATCTCATTATAAATACAGCTGTTCTATGAAACCCTCAGATTTGATAGAGAACCATAGTGAACAGACAGCACTATGAAGGCCAAGGGACACACCAGACAGGTCAGGGATAAAGTTGTAGAGACGTTTAAAGCAGGGCTAGGGTATAAAAGAAATATCCCAAGATTTGAACATCTCAGAGCACTGCTCAATCCATCATCTGAAAATGGAAAGAGTATGGCACAACTACAAACCTACCAAGACATGGCTGCCCACCTAAACTGACAGGCCGGGCAAGGAGGGCATTAATTAGAGAAGCAGCCAAGAGGCCCATGGTAACTCTGCAGAGATCCACAGCTCAGGTGGGAGAATCTGTCCACAGGCCAACTATTAGTCATGTACTCCACAAATTCAGTTTTTTTTTTTGTTTTTGTTTTTTTGGAAGAGTGGCAAGAAGAAAGCCATTGGTGAAAGAAAGCCATAAGAAGTCCGGTTTGCAGTTTGTGAGAAGCCATGTGGGGGACACAGCAAACATGTGGAAGAAGGTCCTCTGGTCAGATGAGGCCAAAATCAAAATTTTTGGCCTAAAAGCAAAATGCTATGTATGGCGGAAAACTAACACTGCACATCACCCTGAACACACCATCTCAACCGTGAAGCATAGTGGTGGCAGCATCATGTTGTGGTGATGCTTATCTTCAGCAGAGACAGGGAAGCTGGTCAGAGTTGATGGGAAGATGGATGGAGCCAAATACAGGGCAACCGTATGCAAAAGACTTGAGACTGGGACGAAGGTTCACTTTACAAAAGGACAATGGCCCTAAACATACAGCCAGAGCTACAATGGAATGGTTTAGATCAAAACATATTCATGAGTTAGAATGGCTCAGTCAAAGTCCAGACCTAAATCCAATTGAAAATCTGTGGCAAGACTTGAAAATTGCTGTTCACAGACGCTCTCCATCCAATCTAACAGAGCTTGAGTTATTTTGCAAAGAAGAATGGGCAAAAATGTCTTCTCTCTAGATGTGCAAAGCTGGTAGAGACCTCCCCAAAGAGACTTGCAGCTGTAATTGCAGTGAAAGGCGGTTCTACAAAGTATTGACTCGGGGGCTGTATACAAATGCACGCCACACTTTTCACATTTATTTGTAAAAAAGTTGGAAAACCATTTATCATTTTTTCTTCCATTAGTATTTTTATTGAATTTTGAGCTTACAAAATGAGAGTATGTTTCAAATATAAGAAACAGAATGAACATAGCAATCAACAAGAGAATGACATTGGTAAATTATTGGTATAGCATTAATTTCAGACATGTAAATGTAATATAAAGGATATAAAATAATATTAAGGAAAATAAGAACAAAGGGAACAAGCACCATGGAGTTTAACCAGTTGCCGACCACCCACTGTATATATACGGCGGCAGGTCGGCTCTATTGCGCAAACTGCTGAACAAGTACGGCGGTCTGTGCATGTGAAATTGTGGGCGCCCGCGGGTCCCACTGACTCTATGTCCACCGACGACCCGTGATTGTGGTACACAGAGGCAGAATGAGGATCTGCCTATGTAAAGGCGGATCCCCATTCTGACGGGACATCATAGAGATCTGCTGTTCCCAGTGATCGTGAACAGCGATCTCTGTGGTGTTCCAGTGAGCCCATCCTCCATACAGTTGGAACACACCCAGAGAACACAGTTAACCCCTTGATCGCTCCTAGTGTTGACCCCTTCCCTGCCAGTGTCATTTATACATCGATCAGTGCATTTTTTTTTTTTTTTTTTTAGCACTGATCAATGTAATAACGTCACTGGTCCCCAAAAAGTGTCACTTAGGGTCAGATTTGTCCACCGCAATGTTGCAGTCCCGCTAAAAATTGCAAATCGCCGCCATTACCAGTAAAAGCATAAAAAAAATTAAAAGTCGGTAAATCTTTCGCTTATTGCGATTTTTACCAAAAATATGTAGAAGAATATATATTGGGCTAAACTGATGAATACATTTTTTAAAAAAATATTTTGGGATCTGTATTATAGCAGAAAGTAAAAAATTAATGTTTTTTTTCCAAAATTGTCGGTCTTTTTTTGTTTATAGTGCAAAAAGTGAAACCAACAGTGGTGATCAAATACCACCAAAAGACAGCACTGTTTGTGGGAAAAAAGCACATCAATTTTGTTTGGGTACAACGTCGCATGACCGCGAAACTGTTAGTTAAAGCGGTGCAGTGCCGTATCACATCGCAAAAAATGGCCTGGCTTTTATTTTAGGGTAACAAACACTTTAACATCTGACGAGGAGAGAAAAATCCCTAAGAACATTTTATCTGAAGAGAAAATGATCTAAAATCATTTGATTTTACCCTATTTGCACAACCACTGTTTTATACGTGCAAAAAAAAAAAATACAGAATACAAATGGATACTGGGTAATTGTTTTGACAAAATTCTATTTAATTTGTAGGTTATATTTTAACATTTTTATTTAAATTTATTTTTGTTTAACCACTTCAATACCATGCACTTAGAACTCTTCCCTACCAGACCAATTTTCAGCTTTCAGTGCTGTTGCGATTAGAATGAGAATTGCGCGGTCGTGCGACACTGTACCCAAACAAAGTTTTTATCAATTTTTTCCCACAAATAGAGCTTTCTTTTGGTGGTATTTGATCACCCCTGCGGTTTTTATTTTTTGCGCTATAGAAAAAAAAAAGACCGAAAATCTTGAAAAAAAAAAACATTTTTCTTTGTTTCTGTCACAAAAATTTGTATAAAGTACATTTTCTCCTTCACTGACGGGCACTGATGAGGCTACACTGACGGGCACTGATGAGGCAGTACAGAGTGGCACTGATTGATGGGGCACATATACAGCACTGATGGGCGGCACTGACAAGCAACACTGACGGCCACTGATACGTGGCACTGATATGTGGCACTGATGGACACTCATAGGCGGCACTGATAAGTGGCACTGGGCACTGATAGGTGGCACTTTTAGGTGGCACAAGTGGGCACTTTTAGGTGGCACAGGTGGGCACTGATTGGTGTCACAGGTGGGCACTTATAGGTGGCAGTGGTGGGCACAGGTGTAACAAGCACTGTTAGGGATGGCACTGGCAGGCATCATACATGGGCACAGTGCCATCCCTACAGTGCACAATAATGCCCTTACCTGGTGGTCTAGTGGGGGCTCCCTGGTGGTCCTGGGCGGCCTCTGATTTCATTCCCTGGTGGTCCTGGGCGGCCTGTGTGTGATGTCCGGCGGGGGGGGGGGGGGGCTCCC
>BLSH010122047.1:134214-150929 GCA_018402905.1 Glandirana rugosa | reverse complement strand
ACCTATGAGAGAAAACTAGGAATTCAGGTCATAAACAGGATTTGTTACACCGATATAGTTGAAAATGTCGATGTGTGCGCCTGTCCAGCGCACACACACAGCATTTAATGGCTGACCAATAGGCTCACTACTTGGCTGTCATGTGACAGCCAAGGAGCCGGAAAAAAAAAAGTCAATGTACCAGCGCCACCTGTAGGGGGGCAAGCTGACTTTTATTTATTTTTTTTTCTTTTTAGCCGGCGGGGAGGCGGCGCCCAAGCGCCCCTCCTATACCAGCCGCCACTGGTTGAGAGGAGATCATTTTATGGAGAAAGTCAAATGCCCAAGCTGTAAAAGTTGATATAGCCACATTGTTTAGGACAAATACTGGACTTAAGGATCAAAAGAGAGTATCCAAATATAACCGCCAGAGGGGAGACACCGGGTATCTTAATATGCAAAATAATAACAAATGGTCCAAGACCTGGATACCGTTCTCTAAGTTAAAACAGCAATATGACCACCTGAAAATTGAGTATGACAAGATTATAGTAGAACGTGACACGTTATTGCAGTGGTTCTCAACTCCTGTCCTCGGGACCCACTAACAGGCCAGATTTTAAGTATTACCTTGGGGAGAAGCAGATCAGAATACTGCAATCACTGCGCAGCAAATTATATCACCTGTAGAGTTGAGCGAACACCTGGACGTTCGGGTTCGGAGGGTCCGAACGAACTTTGGGAAAAAGTCCGGGTTTGGCACCGAACGTTGCCCGAACTTTATCCCGGACCCCGAACCCCATTGAAGTCAATGGGGACCTGAACTTTTAGGGACAAAAATGGCTGTAACAAAGTCCTGGCAAGTGCTAGAGGGCTGCAAAAGGAAGTAAAATGGGGGTAAGAGTAGGGCAAGTGCCCTACAAAAAAATGGGGATAGGGAAAATAAATTAAAATCCAAATAAAAAAAAATGGGAAGGGGGGGTAGATGTGGAGTAGGAGCCTAGAGGTTGACTGGGGGGTTACCGTGGCAGTGTAGGTGGAAGCGGCGGTGGTCGAGGAGGAGGTAGCCAACACTGTTTTTTTGTTTGTTTGTTTATAATTGGGGTAGCCCCCAAAATATTGAGGCCTATTCAAAAAAACAAGTATACGAATGACTGTGTGAGTCCGGTCTAAATGTTTATTCTGCACAAGGTACAGACAAGTCTTGTAGGATCCATGCCTGGTTCATTTCAATAAAGGTTAGCTTGTCCACGTTGGCTATGGACAGGCGGCTGCGCTTGTCTGTGATAACGCCCCCTGCCGTGCTAAACACACGTTCAGAAAATACACTGGCTGCAGGGCAGGTCAGCACCTTCAAGGCATAAAGGGCAAGCTCAGGCCATGTGGCCAATTTGGAGACCCAGAAGTTGAATGGGGCAGACCCATCAGTCAGTACGTGTAGGCGTGTGCACACATACTCTTGTACCATGTTGCTAAAATGCTGCCTCCTGCTAAGACATTGTCTATCGGCTGGTGGTGCTGTTTGTTGTGGCAGGCTGCTGACAAAGCTTTGCCACATTTCGGCCATGCTAACCCTGCCTTCTGAGGTGCTGGCAGTGCCACAGCTGCGTTGGTGGCCTCTTCCTCCTCCTCTGCCTTCGCCTTGTGCTTCCACTGAGCCCCCGGTGTCATTTGGGAATGCCCTCAGCAGCGCCTCTACCAGTGTGCGCTTGTAGTCGCGCATCTTCCTCTCACGCTCCAGTGAGGGAATTAAGGACGGCACGTTGTCCTTGTAACGGGGATCCAGCAGGGTGGCCATCCAGTAATCAGAAGTTACAATGTGGGCAACTCGCCTGTCGTTGCGCAGGCACTGCAGCATGTAGTCGGCCATGTGTGCCAGGCTGCCCAGAGGCAAAGACAAGCTGTCCTCTGTGTGAGGTATATCATCTGTGTCCTCTGTATCCCCGCAGCCACGCTCCAGTGATGCCCACGAGCTGCGTTGGGTGCCACCCTGCTACGATTCCTCCTCCTCCTCCTCCTCCTCCTCATCTTCCTCGTCCTCCAGAACTGTGCCCTGGCTTGAATATTTTTGACCTGGCCTATGCTGGTACAGGAACCCACCCTCCGAGCCACTTGCGAATGACTGGCTTGATAACCGTGGAAATAACCCCTTTTCCTCCTCTTCCTCCTCCTCATCCTCCTGTGCCACATCCTCTTCCATCATGGCCCGAAGTGTTTTTTCAAGGAGACATAGCAGTGGGATAGTAACGCTGAGAACAGCGTCATCGGCACTGGCCATGTTGGTGGAGTACTAAACACCGCAATACGCTACACAGGTCTCGGAATGGAGGCCCACTCGTTGGTGGTGAAGTGGAGCGACTGACCCGTGCATGCTGCAGCTGAAACTCCACTATTGCCTGCTGCTGCTCGCACAGTCTCTCCAGCATGTGCAAGGTGGAGTTCCACCTTGTGGGCACGTCGCATATGAGGCGGTGAGTGGGAAGGCTGAAGTTCCGCTGCAGCGCAGACAAGCGAGCAGCAGCAGGGTGAGAAAGCCGAAAGTGCGCACAGATGGCCCGCACTTTATGCAGCAGCTCTGACATATCTGGGTAGTTTTTTAGAAAATTCTTTACCACCAAATTCAGCACATGCGCCAGGCAAGGGATGTGCGTCAAACCGGCTCGGCCCAGAGCCGCTACGAGATTTCGGCCATTGTCGCACACCACCAGGCGGGGCTTGAGACTCAGTGGCAACAACCACTCATTGGTCTGTTGTTCAATGCCCGTCCACAGCTCCTGCGCAGTGTGGTGTTTATCCCCCAAACATATCAGTTTTAAAACAGCCTGCTGTCGTTTCCCCCTGGATGTGCTGATGTTGGTGGTGACAGTGTTACGCTGAGCAGATGAGTAGGTGGTCGAGGAGGAGGAAGCGCAGTAGGAGGAGGAGGCAACAGGACGCAAAGAGAAATGCCCTGCAATCCTCGGTGGTGGAAGGATATGCGCCAAATGGCTAGTCGGCTCAGGCCCACCCGCCACTACATTTGCCCAATGTGCAGTTAGCGAGATATAGCGTTCCTGCCCGTGCTTACTGGTCCATGTATCAGTGGTTATGTGGACCTTGCCACAGATGGCGTTGCGCAGTGCACACTTGACCTTGTCCTCGACTTGTTTGTGCAGGGAAGGGATGGCTCGCCTGGAAAAGTAGTGGCGGATGGGAACCACTTACTGTGGGACAGCCACCGCCATCAGGTTTTTGAAACTGTCCGTGTCCACCAGACGGAATGACAGCATTTCAGGGATCGCGGGTGGGTAGGGGGGTACTTCCGCTTTCTCTCCAGTGTTTGGGAGATGGACAGCTGTAAGCTTCCATGGGACCATGTGGAAATGCTTGGGGACAGTGGCGGACATGGTGGGGTTGCTGTCATATCGTCTGTTTGCTGGGTGGCAGGTGACGCTGTCACTGTAGAGGTGGAGGAAGAGGTCGAGGCAGCAGCAGAAGAGAAAGCAGGAGGAGGCCGAGACCTTTCTTGGATTTTGAGGTAATTATTCCAATGCAGCTTGTGCCTTGAATTTAGATGCCTGGTCATGGGGGTTGTGCTCAGGTTGAGAATATTTATGCCCCGGCTCAGGCTATAATTGCACAGCTTGCAAACCACTCGTGTCTTGTCAGCACATTGTCTGAAGAACTGCCACGCGGGGGAACACCTTTGAGCTGCCTTTGGTATGCTAGGTCCCTGGGTGCGGTGGGTAGTAGCAGGCCTACTGTATAAGGGACGCTTGCTACGCTTTTGCAACCTGCTTCCTCTTTTGCTGTGCTGGTGCCTCTGTGCGACCACCACCTCTTCCTCCAAACCGCACACGTCACTCGCATGACCCTCATTCCATGTGGAGTCTAGGACCTCATCATCCTCCACATCATCTTCCACCCACCCGTCACCACTGTCCTCCTTGTCAGTCTGCACACTGAGGCAAGCTGCAGCAGTTGGCACCTGTGTTTCGTCATCATCAGAGATGTGCTGCGCTGGTGTTTCCATGTCCTCATCCTGCAACAGAAGTGGTTGGGCATCGGTGCACTCAATGTCTTCCACTTCTGGGGTAGCGCTATATGGATGGCCCACGGAAAGCACACCAGGAGAGTCATCAAAAAGCATAAGAGTCTCTTGCAGGACTTGGGGCTCAGACTGCTTGGCTAATTTACAAGGGGCTGAGGGGAAAGACAGATGGCCATGGGGTTCAGGTGTCAACTCTGAGCTTTCTTCAAGGGACCAGGAGGGAGACCATGTGAAGGAACTGGAGGCATTGTCAGCCACCCAATCTACTATCGCCTGTACTTGTTCTGGCCTCGCCAATCGTTGAGTGGCATTCGGGCCTACCATATACAGGTGAAGGTTCTGTTGGCTACCTGAGGAAGGTGTTTCCCTTGTGCGTGTAGCTGGCACACCTCGACCACATCCTCTCCTTCCAACAGGAGGTCCACCAACACCAGCAGCACCATGACCACGTCCCTTATTTGCTCTCCTCATTGTGCCCGCAAATGTACTATGTAGTCCTTTGTAAGTATTTATTAACTCCTTGCCGACCGCCTATTGGCAATTGACGGCGACAAGGTGGCTCGTGAGCGCAAATCGCCGCCATACGACGGCGGCCACGCTCACGAGCCTAGTGAGTGCGCGCGCGCCGCCGGAGGCGCGCCCGGGCGCTCACCGGAGGCGCGCCCGTGCGCTCACTGTGTTCGGGGAGGGCCAGGGAGCTGGTGCGGCGGCTTCGATTGCCGCTGGCTACCCGCGATGGCCCCCCCGGAGCGAAGGAACGGAGGTCCGTGTATGTAAACACGGACCTCCGTTCTGTGTGAGGGGGAAGGGCTGTGATCACAGCCTTCCTGTATACGAAGGCTGTGACCACTTCCCTTCCCCAGCTAGGGCAGTCCCCCCACAGTTAGAACACGCCCAGGGAACACAGTTAACCCTTAGAGCGCCCCCCTGCAGGTTAACCCCTTCACTGCCAATGGCATTTACACAGTAATCAGTGCATTTTTATAGCACTGATCTCTGTATAAATGCCAATGGTCCCAAAAAAGTGTCAAAATGGTCCGACATGTCCGCTGAAATATCGCAGTACTGCTAAAAATCGCAGATCGCCGCCATTACTAGTAAAAAAAAAAAAAAATAAAAACCCCAAAAATTAATTCTCATCATCCGTAAACGCGACCACTTTTGCGCAAACCAATCAATGAACGCCGATTGCGTTTTTTTAAATTTTTTTTATCACAAATATGAGAATATAAATCGGCCAAAACCGATGAAAAAAATTTTTTTTTTTGCAAAATTGTCACTCTTCTTTTGTTTATAGCGGCGACCAGAAATGACGCAGCGGTGATCAAATACCACCAAAAGAAAGCTCTATTTGTGGGAAAAAAAGGACGCGTACAACGTCGCACGACCGCACAATTGTCAGTTAAAGCGACGCAGCGCCGAATCGCAAAAAGGGCTCCGGTCCTAAAGCTGGAAATCCTTCCGGGGCTGAAGTGGTTAATACCAGTTCATCCCTTTTTCTTTTTTTTGAAAACCCCAACGTAGCCGGACTTTTTATTTTGGTGAAAGAAATGCACTGCTCACACCAACAGCTGGAAGCTCTCCCTTTAGAACTAGGAGATGATTTTTGAACAATAAATAATCTGTCACTTACAGCAACAGCTGGAACCTGGCCCTATAGGAGTAGGCAATGATTTTTGGTCTCACTTTTTGGGGGGTCGATCGGGTGGTCCCTCCTTGGAGAGGATCCAACCTGGTCCGTGATCTGTCCAAACGTGAGACCCGATGGATCTATTTAACTGACTCCTTGGTTCCCAAGGTTAATTGTTTCATTAGTAATTATTGATTCCTTTTTTACAATTTATCCAATTCATTTCATCGTTGATTCTGTATTGCCTGTCACCTATACGGTCCTATTTTATTATGAATATTAGTTTTAGATATTGATTTAATTTTAAATTAATTTTAATTATATAATTTCATGATTTTGTGTATTTGATTCGTTGAGCGTGATTATTGTCACTCTTGGGCAGCTTTGGGGTTGCTTCCACCAGTCGGAGCGGGGTCGTGCATATTTATTTTTGCCGGTTAATATCTGGCTTTGCACGTCCGTGCTGAAAAGATGGAGGTAATTCTGAGGTGGTGTGGTTATTTTAGCCTTAATTTTATTTATATAATGCCCATCCTTTAATATTTGTCATTTAATTTTTGTTATTTATTTGAATCACAAAATTGTGTAAAAAGGCCTCCGTAGAAATACATGCAAGTTGACTATTATTGCAAGTAGGTTGTAATATATAGTCTTATAATTTGTTTTTTGAGAAGGATTTGTGTCTCTCCCAGGTTATAGCAAGGTTGAATTTCGCCAGTTGGAGCGGAGTTGTGCAACATCCACTTTGCCGGATAGTATCTGGCTTTGCACACCCGTCCCGCATGGTGAAACTATTACTGAGGCACTTCAGCAGCTTAGCCTCCGATGCAGAATGTTGTGAAGTGTAGTTGCCTGGAGACGGGTAAGCTTCACGATGCATGGGCGGGGTTGTGAGTGCCTTCAGTGTATAATCTGGTATGTCGCGTCGCTTGGCCACGCCATCTGTTGAAGTCGGAAGTGACGAAACGCGTCAGGGCGCGGCCGAGCGACGTATTGGAGGAGGTGATTGACAACCCACGGAGGAGGAGGAGGATCTGCAGGGCTGATGGGGCTGGATCCCGTATCGCACTCCGGAAGTGGTGACACACTTTGTTTATATTCTTATGCCTTCGTTTCTTAATCTGATTGTGAGTGATATTTTAGGGGTTGTTTGACTGGGGGATCCAATAAAATCATACAGTTTTACGCTATGTGGGCTTTGCTTCTATTTATTTTCATATGACTGGTGCAATGCTGTCCTGTGATACCTACTGAGGATTGAACTTCTGATGGTATATGGAGGATTATCAAAGTCTGGCATGGTGGCTTTATGATTTCTAGGAGGAAGACCGTGTTTCAACACCCTTTATGGTGATTACTTACCTGGTTTTGGTACGTGCATCCCCTTAGGGGGACCTCTGTCTCTTCACGTGGTGCTTGAGTGGTGGTGGAAGGTGCACTGAATATTCATTACCATGAGTTGAACATTGGGGACACAAGCGCTGCTACAAATACTTGGACTATCTGTATTTGATTGCTTCAATGATTTTTGAACAATAATCTGTCCCTCTAAGCAACAGCTGGAAGCTCTCCCTTTAGAACTATAATAATGTGTCACTTACAGCAACAGCTGGAACCTGGCCCTATAGGAGTAGGCAATGGTTTTTGAACAATAATCCGTCCCTCTAAGCAACAGCTGGAAACTCTCCCTTTGGAACTAGGAGATGATTTTTGAACAATAATGTGTCACTTATAGCAACAGCTGGAACCTGGCCCTATAGGAGTAGGCAATGATTTTTGAACAATAATCTGTCCCTCTAAGCAGAAGCCTCTACCAGGTGCAGTCAGATCGTTGTGCAATGCAGGGTTTGATCTGCAATCTGTCACTCAAAGCAGCAGTATGTGAAATCTCAAATTACTCCCACAATCCGATCGTTGTGTACGATCCCACAATCTGATCGTTGTGTACGATCGTAACGATCGTTGTGTTAGGCAGGGTTTGATCTGCAAACTGTCAATCAAAGCAGCAGTATGTGAAATCTCGATTCTCAAATTTCTGCAATCTGTCCCTCAGAGCAACAGTAGTAGTAATCTCAGGATGCAGGATCAGATGTTAAATCCTGAAATTTCCCCAGCATGGCCGACCGATGCGAGCTACCCTTAGCTTTAGCGGGTCTGCCGCATCCTACCCGTTCCATGCAGGGGCTAGTGGGTGAACCCCTCTTACGTCCGAGTGACCGGGCTGCGCTCGCGTCCAGGGGCGTTCTGGCCGGCAGCATCCCTCCCCGCCTGGGATGAGGAAGGTCTGCTACCGGGTGGCTACCCGCTGCGCCCGTTGGCAAATTTGAGTGACACCCCCCTCTGGGGTGTGGAGGGGGGGCGTAAGTCCGGTGGAGGATCATGGGGTCAAGGTTCCTGTACTATTTCCCCCCTGCTCCCGCACCACACCCCCCGCGCTCCTATGCCGCCATGCACCCTCTTTTCGCCGCCATGCGACGGTGTGCCACCGCCATTTTCCCTTGGCTGCATTCGGCAGCCATTTTGCCGTAGCCGTGGCCATTTTAATGGGTGTTTTGGCCTCTAGTGACTGCGCGGTGGCCATTTTGCCGTAGTCGCGGCCTTTTTAGCATGTGCTTTGGCCTCTTGTGACCGCTCAGCGGCCATTTTTGGTGTGCCTTGCTATTTCTTCCTGAATTCAGCGGTGCACACACAGCGGCAGTGGCAGAGGGAAACAATCTGGCAGTGGCAGACAGCACTCCTTATGGTGGCTAGAGGGGCATACAGATCAGCAGGTATTACTGACTTTTCCCTGGGGTGTAGGTGGCGGCAGTGCAGAGTCCTCCTGGGCATACCCTGGTTGCTCTGTGGGGCAGTTGGGTGGGCAGCATTGTGGGGTGTCATGGCCCATAGGTCCTAAGAGAGTTCCGTTGGTACAATGGCGGCCGAACCTTCAAGCTGCGCTGGGACCTCTGGTTCTCCTGCACCAGTTAACTTCCATTTTTTGGAGAGTTTTTTGCCCGGGGGGTACCGAGCCGTGCCAAGGGGGTGTGTAAAAAGTCTCCATCCCCCCTCCTTCCTCTGTGGAGGAATCTGAACCGGAAGGGGGCTCTGTGGTCACAGGTCCCCCGTGGAGCTCTGATGGTGAACTGGAGCCCTTGGACAGTGAGGAAGACCAGGGGGGCCTCGGTGGCGCGCGAAAGGGCGCTGGTGGCCTCCCTGATCACCGATCACCGTGAGTCCTTGCGGCTGGACCAAGCCGGGGAGTCGCAGGAGACTGCCTGTGTTTGTGGGTCCTTCAAGCCATCACGGACCCCTAAGGCATATCCTTATGTCCAATTTTTTGCCCAGTTTGTGTATAAGGAATCGCAGCGTCCGCAGAATTCCTTTTTCACTGCCCAAATGTTTTTCTGTGTGCTATCCCTTTTGAGAGCAGTCTTTTGCAGAAGTGGGCATCCCCTGCAGTGGACCCTCTGGTGGCTCGCCTGACTAGGGCGATGACCATTCCCTGGGAAGGGTCTCCAGCCTTTCGGGATCTGGCCGATAGGCGGACGGAGGCGGTATCCAAGGCATTGTGCTTGGTGGCGGGGGTGGCCATGAAACCAGCTCTGGAGTCGGCCATGGTGGTAAGTCACTTACGAAATGTGCGACAGGATTGCACAATGATTTGGGCTGCTGGTGCTCACCTGGGGCTTTGCAGTGGACTGACCACCTGATACAGGGTCTCCGGCACCTGTGTGACGCAGCCTTTGGTCCTGCTCCCCATGCTGTCAAATATGTCTGTTTTTTGCAGTCATTGTCTGACGGTTGCGGTGTTGGTCGGGGTGACCATGCGTCCAATAAAGGGCCTCACGGACGACCCTTTTCAGGGTGGTCAGCTTCTCGGGCGCACTTGGATGAAATCATTAAGGATTTCACCGGGGGGGGAGAGTACCTTTCTCTCAGAACCCAAGCGGCGGGAATACCGCTGTAAGCCGGGTCCCTCATCGGGCCAGAAGCGTTTTTTTTTCGGGCGCCGGTTCAGGGGACAAGGGCTAAAGACCCGGCAAGTCTGCTTTGGGGTCCTGGTAAGCGGGACGGAAGAAAAGTCCTCCTCCGCTTGAGGGGTTGACCCCGCCTGAATCTCGGGTGGGGGGGCCGCCTTCTGGGGTTCGCAGACAGGTGGACTGCCCGCATTTCTGAACGGTGGGTACGGGAAGTGGTGTCCTCCGGGTACAGGATAGAGTTCAGTACTCTACCCCCAGACAGGTTCTTCCCATCGAACCTGAGACTCCCGCAGGGGTGTCGAGAAGCTCTCTTGGGGGCTGTTCAGACGCTGTCCGAACAAGGGGTGATTGTGCCGGTACTTCAGTTGGAGAGGTTTTGCGGCTTCCACTCAAACCTTTTTGTGGTGCCCAAGAAGGGTGGGGTCAGGCCAGTTCTGGATCTAAAATCGCTAAATCACTTCGTGAAAGCACGGCAATTCAGGATGGAATCGGTCCGCTCGGTCGCGGCCGCTCTTCACCAAGGGGACTTCATGGCGTCTCTGGATATCAGGGACGCGTATCTGCATGTCCCCATTTGTCTCCGGCATCAGCGCTTCCTGCGCTTTGCAGTAGGAGACCTGCATTACCTATTTGTGGCACTTCCCTTCAGTTTGACCTTGGCCCCTTGGGTCTTCACCAAGCTGGTGGCCCCGGTGCTGGCACTATTGAGGCAGAGGGGCATTGCTGTGGTAGCATACCTCGATGACCTACTCCTGCGAGCGCAGTCTGTCTCGGCTCTGGAGGACTATGTGGCTATCACCATGGCCTCGTTGAGAGACTTTGGCTGGCTGATCAACCTGCAGAGGTCGATATTGACTCCGTCCGGTCGACTGGAATATCTGGATCTAATACTGGACACAGAGCAGGCGAAGGTGTTCTTACCTCTGGCCAAGTTGCTGACACTACAAGCAGCGGTGTGAACTTTGCTGTCACGTCAGTGGACCTCCTTACGGTTCTGTATGCGGGTGTTGGGGCTCATGGTCTCGGCCTTTGAGGCGATACTTTACGCCCAGAGTCACAATCAGCTCCTGCAGCGAGCGATCCTGTTACGGTGGGACAAGTCCCCATTGCCCCTGGACCGACTGCTCATCAGGCCAGGGGGTCGTTGACCTGGTGGCTCCGGGCCCCGGCCTTGAAGTTGGGGGAAGTTGTTTCTCCCCCTGAATTGGTCAGTAGTCACGACGGACGCCAGCCTATCGGGCTGGGGAGGAGTCCTGGGGCAGTTGTCTGCTCAGGGCCGTTGGCCGGTGCAGGAATCTCGCCTTCCGATAAATGTGCTGGGGCTGAGGGCAATCAAGCTCTGTCTTCTCCACTGGTCGGCAAGGCTGCGCGACCTCCCGGTGGTGGCGTACGTGAACCATCAGGGCAGAACTAGGAGCTCGGCAGCAGCTGCGGAAGTGGCTCACATTCTGAGATAGGCAGAACTTCACGTGCCGGCAATCTCCGCCATTTACATTCCGGGCGTAAAAAATTGGCAGGTGGACTTTCTCAGTCGCCAGACACTGGATCAGGGGAAATGGTGCCTACATCCAGAGGTTGTTCCGCCAGATTTGCCACAGGTGGGGCACGCCAGACGTGGACCTAATGGTCCTGGTACAGGCTTCTGTACGTCTTTCCTCCTCTTAAGCTTCTACCGCGGCTCCTGCGCAGGATAGAAGTGGAGGGAATCCCTACAATCCCGGTGGCCCCGGATTGGGCTCGGCGCCCTTGGTACGCAGATGTGGTGCGGATGGTAACAGAGGTTCCCTGGCGGCTCCCGCTTCGCGAGGATCTGCTGTCACAGGGACCCATCCTGCACTCTGCCTACCCTCGCGGGCTTTGACGACTTGGCTATTGAGTCACAGGTGCTGAGGGATAGGGGCGTTTTTCTGTCTCTGTGTAAGGCGCGTAAGTGTACTTCGCGCAAGATATATCATCACACCTGGAAGGCTTATATTGCCTGATGTGAGGCAGGGGGTTGGAATCCCCGCTCTTTCTCTATTTCCTGGGTGCTGGCCTTCGTGCAGCAAGGCCTGGATAGCAATTTGGCATTGAGTGCAATCAAGGGTCGGTTTTCGGCTCTGGCAATTCTTTTTCAACGTCCGTTAGCTACGCTTTCTTGATCGTACATTGTACAGGGTGTACGTCCTGTATCTCCTCAGGTACGGTTGCCGTTGGCACAGTGGGTTTTAAATTTAGTACTTCTGTACTGCAGAAACCGCCATATGAGAAAATCAGGGATATTCCCTTACAATTGCTGTCACAAAAAGGTGTTTTTTTTGGTGGCCACTACATCAGCTAGGCGGGTGTCTGAGTTGGCGGCTTGTCAGGTAGGCTTCCCTAATTGGTACTTTATATGGTTAAGGCGGGGCTGCACCCTTATCCTTCGTTCTTGCCGTAGGTGGGTTCCTCTTTCCACATTAATGAGGACATTGTTCTCCTATCATTGTGTCCACACCCGTCTCATCCCAAGGTGATTGCGTTGCACTCTTTGGGTGTAGTTAGGGCTGCGGTTGTATTTGTCGGTTACAGCTTCTTCGGAAGTCTGATGCTTTGTTTGTACTGACGGAAGGACCGCGCAAAAGTTTTGGCGGCTTCGTCGGCTACTATGTCCTGTTGGATCGGACAGACGGTGACCTATGCGTATGCTTTTGGGGGCAAGGCCCCCCTTTTCCGGTCACAGCTCATTACACCAGGGCGATTGGCACTTCTTGGGTTTTCAGACACCAAGCTTCGGTGTCTCAAGTGTGCAGGACGGCTACATGGGCCTCGGTGCACACTCTTGTTAACTTTTACGAAGTTGATGTGTCAGCATCCGCGGATGCTGCTTTTGGCCGCAAAGTTTTGCAGGCAGCGGTATAGGTGCGGCTGGCGCCTCCTGAGAGGATTCTGTTGGGTACAGTTGTCATTGCTGGCTCACCCCTCTTGTTTGACACTGCTTTGGGATGTCCCCATGTATCATGAATAGAGGCTGCGTCTGTCAATGAACGTAAGAGAAAATAGGATTTTATTAACTTACTGTAAAATCCTTTTCTCTGAGTTCATTGACAGACACAGCACCCACCCCTCTGTGTTGCGTTTGTACGGCTTGTTACGAACTGATATGCTATGCAGAGCTGGCGGGGTTATATGCTGAGTGAGGACGGCCCCCTGGGAGGGGCCAGCTTGCTTTTTTTTCTTTTTGTCTACTCTACTCCTAGTAGGAGGTGTCATGAATAGAGGCTGCGTCAGGGTGGGCCATTTATATGGATACACCTTAATAAAATGGGAATGGTTGGTGATATGAACTTTCTGTTTGTGGCACATTAGTATATGTGAGGGGGGAAACTTTTCAAGATGGGTGGTGACCATGGCAGCCATTTTGAAGTTGGCCATTTTGAATCCAACTTTTGTCTTTTCAATAGGAAGAGGGTCATGTGACACACCAAACTTATTGGGAATTTCACAAGAAAAACAACCGTGTGCTTGGTTTTAACGTAACTTTATTCTTTCATGAGTTATTTACAAGTTTCTGACCACTTATAAAATGTGTTCAATGTGCTGCCCATTGTGTTGGATTGTCAATGCAACCCTCTTCTCCCACTCTTCACACACTGATAGCAACACCGCAGGAGAAATGCTAGCACAGGCTTCCAGTAAAGGTAGTTTCAGGTGCTGCACATCTTGTATCTTCACAGCATAGACGATTGCCTTCAGATGACCCCAAAGATAAAAGTCTAAGGGAGTCAGATCAGGAGACCTTGAGGGCCATTTCTCCTGCGGTGTTGCTATCAGTGTGTGAAGAGTGGGAGAAGAGGGTTGCATTGACAATCCAACACAATGGGCAGCACATTGAACACATTTTATAAGTGGTCAGAAACTTGTAAATAACTCATGAAAGAATAAAGTTACGTTAAAACCAAGCACACCATTGTTTTTCTTGTGAAATTCCCAATAAGTTTGATGTGTCACATGACCCTCTTCCTATTGAAAAAACAAAAGTTGGATTCAAAATGGCCAACTTCAAAATGGCCGCCATGGTCACCACCCATCTTGAAAAGTTTCCCCCCTCACATATACTAATGTGCCACAAACAGGAAGTTTAATATCACCAATAGAGTTGAGCGAACCTGGACTGTAAAGTTCGGGTCCGTACCGAACTTTGGGGTGTCCGGGACCCGGACTTTTCAAAAAAAAGTCCGGGTTCGGGTCCGGGGTTCTGGTAATTTTAATGAAAAATCTTACAAATGCTGTAAAAAAGTCCAGGAAGGTCCTGGAGGTCTGCAAAAGGAAGGAAAATGGGGGTAAGGGTGGGACAAGTGCCCTACAAAGAAATGGGGACAGGGAAGTAACTTTAAATATTTAAAAAAAAATAAAAACATAAAAAATGCAAAAATGGAGATCATCTTCAAAATGGGTCTGAAAAGTATTAATTAACATTAGAGGCCATAGAACTGTTCTAAAATCATCTTCAAACTGTGTCAAAAAAGTATAAATAAGCCATAAGTACCCATATCACTGTTCTGCAAAATGTGTGTGTCACATAAATGAAACCGGGAATCAGTGCACATCTCTTCTGCACAATTATTTCAAGTCTGTGTGTCACTTTAAATGAAACCGTCAATCATTGCACATCTGTTATTCACACTTCTTTTTGAAGTCTGTGTATCACTTTAAATGAAACCGTCAATCATTGCACATCTGTTATTCACACTTCTTTTTAGTCTGTGTCACTTTTATTATTGCCGCTAATCATTGCACATCTGTTATTCACACACAACATCTGTTCTGCACCAGAACAGATGTTCTTCACACATTACATCTGTTCTTCACACATCTGGAAATAGTTTAGAACACTTTACCTAAAACCGGGTGCGGAACCATACACCTGTTCTTCAAACATCTGGATATTATATCACTGATATGATATCACTGTTCTGAAAACATCTGCAAACAGTGTGTAAAGAGCGGAACCATATGCCTGTGATTCTATATGCTGTATTTTCACACACAGATTCCACAGTATCTTAAAACTATATAGTATATCTGTATCTTAAAACCAGAGAGAAGCATTTAAACCTAATGTTATGAAAATTATATCTGTACATATCACATAATGCATATTGATATCAATATATTTGACACCTAAGGTGAAATGCTGCACAATGGCTTGGCATAGAATTTATAACTGGGTGTCTGAGTATTTTGTATACTTGTAGTGATGTAGTAGTGGAGTAATGGATGTTATTATTTAGTTATTATTATGATGATGGTTAATTTTCCACAGCACTCAGTCGGTTCTTCCAGAGAGTTGCATTTTATTGACTTCAGACAGACAGATTTCATAATACTTACACCAGATGATCAAAATCCAACAGAGTAAATATTACATATTCAGAGTCCCATTCCAACCGTGCCCTCATGTTCATGGAGAGAGAAAGGTGAACTCGCAGGGCGACACTGCTAGCTTGAATGTCCACTTAAGTGTTAGTCTCACACTTGGGGGGGGGGGGGGGGGAGGAGGTTTCTCCTAACCTCACATTAGTGTTTACCAGTGTTTACCAGCCACAATGAACCCCCTCAAGGCTAATTAGCATCAATAAATACTTTTGCTCCTTCTCAAGTCTACATTCCACAATCCCCTGCAAGCAACTGTGGGCCTTTGATATGTAATACAGCTTGGCTTAAACTTAAACCATGGAGTACAGTAAATATCTATGTGTGTATGTATATGTATATGAAATATTACACAACAATACTTAGACTGGGTAGAACAATATAAGTTTAGAGTACAGTACATTGGGTGATTTTATGAATTTATAAGAAGGGTGAGTGAAATGTATCACTCTAAGCATGATTTGAACTTTGTTGAATCAGTTGTTAATAATATGCTGAAGGCTATGACATACAGGCATATGAATGTGAATGATTATACCTTTGTTGGCAAACATACTGGCAAGAATTTCCACTGCTGCTTTGTCTGAACAAATGATCTGATAAACACTGATGTCAAGCTGATACTATCTAAAACATCTGATGTTCCCATTCAGTGGACTGAAAGATTCAAGTAACTGGTCTATTGAAGGCAATGTGGGGTCAACCTACAGCAAGTTGCAAATTGTGGCTGGCAGAAGTTTCATTTTAGACTGGTGAGGAAAAGCACTAAAACTGAACAATTCATCTTTAAAAATGAAACCCCTGAGCCTGGGAAAATACAATCCTGGATTCAAGTGGATTTGAGCTCATAGAGCATACTAAACTTTACTTTCAGTGAGATGGTGAGAGATGCCATAACATCAATGGACTGTGGCGTCAGTTTGTCTTTGCACAATATTCAAGATCTCAATGTGACATACTGAAGAAACTACAAACTTTTTGAAATGAGGCCTAACAGCTATACGGGTCACAAATGTTTACCAAATCCTTTCCCAGTCATGGTCTAAAGCTATATTATCTAGTAACTGTTTCATGGGGATAGTTTAGAGGCTGGTGAAGAGAGATGTAACCAGTTTTCAATTATATATTTTATATCAGTCATTGTAATGCATTCAGTACCTCAAATCGTAATGATATTTTTTGTTGTTGGCTTTATGGGGGTCAGTTCTTCTTCTTCTTTTTTTTTTTTTCCAAAGAAATTTTATTGAATATTGACAGTGGTACAATTTAACAAGAGACAATCAAGACCGATACAACATACAATAAGATAGGGATATGGCAATCATGTGCTCCGCTGGGGGTTTATGGACAGTTTGACCTGAAGAGCGATGCAACATCATACATATGTTGCTACAACCAGCTTGCGCGCTATATTGTATTAATCGGTATAAAGTTTAACATTTCTATTCCATACTAAGCTTAACAGTTGGCGGACTAGTGCCTATGCTAGTGCTAGTAATCACAGTACCCGGTAAAACTCCTATCTGAGAATGCAGGGAAGGGATGTCTCTTGACAGAACCTAACGGGGATGTGTGGACCAGCACACCTGCCCTCAGCGGAGAAAAAGAAGGAAAGGGAGTAAGGGAGGGAGCTGAATTTGATGGGGATGAGTAAAGTAGAGGGGGTATGGGAGTGAGGGGGCGATATGAGAACTGGGGGGTGAAAGACAGATTCCTGCCG
>BLSH010122047.1:103567-115005 GCA_018402905.1 Glandirana rugosa | reverse complement strand
CTGTTGTACACTCAAGTAGAATCTCTATATCAATTTATATCGCCTGGAGAATCATGATAGCGAGTCCGGGATATCCCTTTTTTTTTTTTTTTTTATATTATTATTATGACTACTTGTATTTTTTGGGCCTAGGCTGCTGTCCACAGCTGTCAACAACTCTATTTACGATCATTAATGGGCGACTTCAAATAGACTCTGTGAGCCTGGCAACCACTGGGGGACCCCGGTGCACAGGCCCTATCATAGTAATGTCTCACTGGATGCTCCTCTGCTATGTCTGTGTCCCGCACTTCCGAGGAAGTGTGTGTAAAACCCTCATATGCTGTGTCAATAGGTACCATGGCTACTCACTCTGACAAGGGTTCCCTTATTTTGTCCTGGAATGTACAGGGCCTGAGCGATAGTACTAAGAGGTCCGCTATATTTAACTATATCTCTAAGATGAACTCACATGTTGTCTGTCTCCAGGAGACGCATTTGCGCCCAGACTCTGTCCGCCTGCTTCGGTCAAGAAAGTTCCCAGTACAAATACATTCTACACACTCCTCTTTTTCAAGAGGTGTCAGTGTTCTAATTGCTAGGGATGCCTCATTTTAGTGCCTGGCGCAGCGGGTTGACAGAGAGGGCAAATATGTGTTCCTGTTATGCAAACTTTCAGTTTTTTTATGCATTATTGCTGCTATGTATATACCTCCGCCATTCTCCTCGGACCCATTGAAGAAGCTTGCTCAATTCATGGCAGTACATGCTGGTGTGCCTGTTCTGGTGGTGGGGGACTTTAATAATGTCCTTGATCCCTCTTTGGATCGTCAACCCACTGCCGCGAGACGTGCACCGGTCTTATCTCATCTCATAGAACTCCCTTTGCCACACTGCTGTCTGAAATGGGCCTGGGAGATGTATGGAGGCTACGCAATAAAGAGGTCAGGTGCTACTCTTGTTACTCAGCCCCACATAAGGGATTGTCAAGAATTGATATGGTCCTGGGAAATGATCTTGCAATATCATATGTTATAGATGCAGCATATGAGCCCCGCCTCCTTTCTGACCACTCCCCGCTTTGGGTTCGGGTGACCGCTGGCTCCCCTAAAGTTGGGCCACTCTGAAAAGTTAACCCTTTCTGGCTGACCTTGCTCTCCGCTCCTGACCCTATCCCTGGTGCATTGGAAGAATTCTTTAGACTCAATGCATACTCGGCTAGGGATGCAGTGATTTGGGACTCGGCAAAGGCATTTCTGCGGGGGCTTCTCACACGTGAGATCGCTGGTATAAAACATAGATCCAGGGAGTGGGAAGGCACAGTTCGCCAGGAACTGCAGGATAGGGAGGAAAGCATGATTTCTGATCCTACCCAGGCTAATTGTGACAGGTGGCTTGAAGCACAATCCGTTTTACAAGGTAGTACTATCTGCGGCAGAGAAAAAGAGATGCTTCCTGAAGCAGACCTACTTTGAAGAGGGCGAGCAAACGGGCCATTTGTTGGCCATGATTGCTAGAGCACAGCAGGATACTAACACAATTGCAGAAGTTAGATTACCGAGTGGGGAATTGGTATCTTCTACGGATGTTATTTTGAATACCTTTCTGCGATTTTACGCTGACCTCTATGCCTCCAAAACTCAGGCCTCCCTATCTGACTTAGCCACATTCCTAAAGGATTGCCCCTTCCCACAACTGTCGGTTGCCGAGCGAGGTATAGGACTCCCCTATAACAATGACTGAATTGACTGAGGCACTAGGGGATGCACCACGTAATAAATCTCCGGGCTCTGATGGCCTGCCTGCAGAAATTTATACTAGATATTGCCCTATCCTCCTCCCTCCATTGCTGAGAGCTCTGCGTGAGACGGCCAAGACGGGCCGACTGCCTGACTCTGATGGAAGCTATTATTGTCATCCTCAAGCCGGGTAAGGACGGGCAGCTTCCGGATTCATACCATCCTATATCCCTACTTAATACTGATGTGAAGCTGCTCGCCCGTGTACTAGCCAATAGAGTCTCTGCTGTTGTGAGTTGACTGGAGACGCTGCTAAGGCCTTTGACAGTGTGGAGTGGCCCTATCTCTGGGAGGTCCTGGCAAAATTTGGCATAGGGGAGGCTTTTATGAGGTGGGTAAGGGTCTTATATTCTGCCCCCCGGGCCAGAATACGGATCAATAACGCTCTCTCCTCCCCCCTCAGGTTATATAGGGGTACCCGACAGGGGTGCCCGCTCTCGCCCCTCCTATTTGCATTGGCAGTAGAGCCCCTCGCAATGATGATTCGTAAATGCGATAGTATTGTAGGCTTTAAGCGGGGTCCCCTAGAGGACAAGCTATCCCTCTTTGCGGATGACGCACTGTTGTATCTGGGAGATACTGGGTGTTCACTGCAGAGCGTGATGGAACTAATCATAGCGTTTGGCAAATTTTCTGGATTCACCATAAATTGGTCCAAATCTGTGATTATGCCCCTCGATCCAATTCAGCTGCCCATGCCAGCTGATGCAGCCCAAATTGCCATTGTAGACAAATTTAAATACTTAGGGGTAGTGATATCGCCCAATCCAAAGGAATACCTACAACTTAACTTAGCTCCCCTCCTAGATAAGCAAAGAACTAAATGCAAGGACTGGTGCAAACTCCCATTGTCAGTGGTGGGACGAGTACATTTGATAAAAATGGTCTGGGCACCTCAACCCTTGTATATCCTCCAACTCCCCAATGTGGGTCCCTAATCGGTGGTTTCGAAGTATAGACTCTCAATTCCGTGACTTAATTTGGAAGAAAGGGAGGTCTCGGATTGGACTGACTACCCTGCAATTTGGCAAGGATGGGGGGGGGGCCTGGCGGTACCGCACTCTAAAATGTATTTCCTTGCATCACAACTGCAGCAATTTACTGAGTGGGGCTGTATGCATACTGGTGACCCTCTTGCACGTTTGGTCTCCCGGTCCAACCCATCACTATCAGCTGGCTCTCATTTTGAGGCGGGGCTGCCGGGTATCCCCCCGTCTACGCCAACGGCCTTGTTGATCCAAAAGGTATGGGGGGCCGTAAGGAAAATACTATCCATAACTGGACCGCTAGACTTCACCCCCTTATGGGATAACCCCAACTATCCAGAGGTGAACAAACTTCGAGGCTTTTCCTTCTGGAGGCAGATGGGAATCTTCTTCTTTAGTCAAATTTATGAATCCTTTGAACATCTATGTAGAGAATTTAAGCTAACAAGTAAGCAATTTTATCAGTATCTGCAACTTCGGCACGCCTTGCAATCCCAGAACCAAAGTACTACCTTAACGATTTCCTAGTCCCCACTTATTCAGGAAATACTGCTGACCGCTAACCACAAGGGCTTGATATCACGGGCCTATCTGGTACTGGTGTCCTCCATACAGGACCCTACTCGACTCAGGTCAAGAACTCACTGGTCCGAGGATATAGGAGGTATTGACGGAGATCAATGGGACATGGCCTTAGAATCAGTCCCGTTGGTGTCTGTCTCAGCCTCACACAGGCTGTCCCAACTATTTATACTTAATAGGGCCTACCGCATGCCCGCCCAGCTTTATGATTGGGGTAGAAGGGACTCCCCCTATGCCCTAAATGCTCTATACATAGAGGAGACTTTATCCACATGATCTGGCGCTGCCCGAAACTTTAAAGGTACTGGAAAAGATATTGCGCAGAGTGTTTACCCTTTGGTGTGCGTGCTGGGGGCTGTGGACGCTGAGATGTATCCAAAAGGTATATTCATCATGGTTACTAGACTACTGTATCTCGCTAGGAAACTTCTAGCACGATATTGGATCACTTCCACTGTACCTACAACAGCCCAATGGGTATCGTATGTTAACTCACTTCTCCTCAGAGAGCAGCTGGCGTACAGACACCGTGGGGTGGCCGGGAAGTTTGATAGTATATGGCAGAATTGGCTGGATAGCCCAGGGCTTGCTCCCCCAAAACTTGTGATGGACAGGCTGCTGCAGTCCTAGGCCTTATTATAGTCCCCCCCCCCCCACTTCTCCCCTTCTCTTTCTCTCTTTACGCTTTCCTTTCTCCTCTCCTCTGTTTTTTCTTCTCCCCCTCTCTTCACCTTTCTTCCTTAATTGTGTTGCATAGCTTATTTGGTTACAACCTGGGCTCTGAGCTCGCTTATGATTTTCAGCCAGGGAAAATTACAGTTATGCACTATATTTGCTCATAAAGAAGCTCAGGTGTTTTGTTCCCCCCTTCTCTATGGACGTCTCCCCTACCTGTTCTGGTTTGGTTTAAAAAAAAAAAAAAAAAAAAAAGTATATGTAATGTGATTAACGGCTGAACAATATATTGCAATGATGTACATTGTATATCTCCTGAATGCTTCTCCTTTTTCTGTTTTCTTTTTACTGATTGGAATATTGTAATATTGTATATCAGTCATTTGTTATTCTTGTCTATGAATAAAAAAATGTTTTGATTAAAAAAAAAAAAAAAAGAACTCTCTGAATCAGAGCAGGAGAATTTATTTAGTCACATATTGTTGTTGGTTCATGTATAAGAATGTAACCGAACGGTTATAGAGTTATATTAACAACTTGCCAACCACCCGCCGTGGATTGACAGCGGCAAAGTGGCTCGTTATCGCAAACCACCGTCACCACTAGTATTGTGAGCGTGTGCGTGCCGCTGGCCAAAACCGATGAATAAAAATGTTTTTATATATATATATATATATATATATATATATCTCTTTTTGTATTTTAGCAAAAAGTAAGAATAATTGTTTGTTTTTTTTTTTGCAAAATTGTTGCTTTTTTTTTTTTTTTGTTTATAGCAGCGATCAGAAATGATGCAGAGGTGATCAAATACCACCAAAAGAAAGCTCTATTTGGGGGAAAAAAGGACGCAAATTTTGTTTGGTTACAACGTCGCACAAACGCATAATTGTCAGTTAAACGACTCAGGGGGAAAGGGGGAAATCCTTCCAGGGCTGAAGTGGTTAAGTTTGTATTCATCCCATTGAGTGGTATCAATATACCCAGGAGTTATACCCATATATATCTATACTGATATCTGAGTATAGAAAACTCATCAACCTATTACTTCAACACGTAAATAGTCCTTGTATTCTGTACCTTCTCAGGATATTTGATTAAGCTCAATGGGAAGATTGTTGATGTACATTGGATATAGTTGCTAAAAGAAGTTTAAGGGGAAACATGAATATTCTTATTCATTAACTCTAGAGTTGAGCGAACCCGAACTGTAAAGTTCGGGTTTGTACCGGACTTTAGGGTATCCGCGACCCGAACCCGGACATTTGAGAAAAAGTTTGGGTATTTTTTTGCGCCTTTTGAATAGCTGCAGGGCAGCCAATCAACAAGCGTTTCACTCGTTTGCCCTTAGAAGCCATCACAGCCATGCTTACTAATGGCATGGCTGTGATTGGCCAGTGCATCATGTGACCCAGCCTCTATATAAGCTGGAGTCACGTAGTGCTGCATGTCACATCATCTCATACTAGTGTAGGGAGAGGATGCTGCTGCTGCTGTGAGGGACAGATTAGCTTTAGAAAATCTGTTAAATACAGCAATTTATTGGTGGGTGGGTGCTAGAGGAGATTTCGTTTGCTAAGCAAAGTGCCTCATATAAAACCTAAGCATTTTTTCTGTTTGTTAGGTGGGCCATATTATTGTTCTAAAATGGCTCTCTATGGGGCTGGAAGAACAGTAATATGGCTCTATGCGGCTGCAATAGACTTTTCCCATACACTTTGGAGATGATTTAGAACAATAATCTTTCCCTTAAAGCAACAGACTCTACCTAGTCCAGTCAGATCGTTCTGTGCAGCAGGATGAGGTCTGCAATCTGTCCCTCAAAGCAGCAGTACTAGTATCTCTCCCTAGTCCACAATCAGATCATTCAGTAAGCAGAATGAGATGTTCTGCAATCTGTCCCTCACAGAGCCAGCAGCATCCTCTCCCTAAACTATCCTGAGGGCATATGACATGCAGCACAGTGACTCCAGCCCCATATAGAGGCGGGTAACGTGAGCCTAGAGACAGCTGGTGCCACAGAAGGACAAGAAACTAGCAGTCATGTTCTCCCAGCTGCAGCATACTGCCAAGTTTGCCCCAGTGACGAGGAGGGAGGGGATGATGACACTGTACTTGGGTGCCTGAGAGAAGAGTGGAGGAAAGTGAGGAGGAAGAGGCACAACTCCAACAAGGTAGGATGTCCTCCAGGGGCCAGTTTTAAGGGCAGCCACCCTATTGCATCACACCACAGGGCTCCACTGGAACAGGGCACTGCTGGCTCCCTGCTGACTTCCAAAAGTTCAATGGTGTGGGCTTTTTTCAACACTTGTGCAGTAGATTGCACCGTTGCTGTTTGCAATCTATGTCTGAAGCGGATCAAGCAAGGCTAGAACAGTAGCTGCTTGGTCACCACATGCTTGACAAGACATATGACTAGAGTTGAGCGGACACCTGGATGTTCGAGTTCGCCGGGTTCGGCACTGAACTCGATCCAAACTTGACCCCGTACACCGAACCCCATTGAAGTCAATGGTGACCCAAAATTTTGGCCACAAAAATGGCTGTAAAAAAGTAATGGAAAGGGCTAGAAGGCTGCAAAAGGAAGCAAAATGGGGGTAAGAGTAGGACAAGTGCCCTGCAAACAAATGTGGATAGGGAAATCACTTAAAATCACTTAAAAAAAATAAAAATGGGAGGAGGAGGTGGATGTGGAGTAGGAGCCTAGAGGTTGACTAGGCCGTGACCGTGGCAGTGTAGGTGGAAGTGGCGGTGGTGGAGGAGGAGGAGGTAGCCAACACTGTTTTTTGTTTTGTTTTATTTAGAATTGGGGTAGCCCCCAAAATATTGAGACATATTAAAAAAAAAAAAAAAGGATACCAATGGCTGTGTGAGGCCGGTCTAAATGTCTATTCTGCACAAGGTACAGACAAGTCTTGTGGGATCCATGCCTGGTTCATTTTAATAAAGGTTAGCTTGTCCACGTTGGCTGTGGACAGGCAGCTGCGCTTGTCTGTGATAACGCCCCCGCCATACTAAAAACACGTTCAGACAATACACTGGCTGCAGGGCAGGCCAGCACCTCCAAGGCATAAAGGGCAAGCTCAGGCCACGTGGCCAATTTGGAAACCCAGAAGTTGAATGGGGCAGACCCATCAGTCAGTACGTGTAGGCGTGTGCACACATACTGTTCCACCATGTTGCTGAAATGCTGCCTCCTGTTGCCTATCAGCTGGTGGTGCTGTTTGTTGTGGCATGCTGCTGACAAAGCTTTTCCACATTTTGGCCATGCTAACCCTGCCTTCTGAGGTGCTGGCGGTGCCACAGCTGTGTTGGTGACCTCTTCCTCCTCCTCCTCCTCCTCCTCCTCCTCCTCCTCCTCCTCCTCCTCCTCTGCCTTTGCCTTGTGCTTCCACTGAGCCCCCGGTGTCATTTGGGAATGCCCTCAGCAGCGCGTCTACCAGTGTGCGCTTGTAGTCACGCATCTTCCGATCACACTCCAGTGAGGGAATTAAGGACAGCATGTTGTCCTTGTAACGGGGATCCAGCAGGGTGGCCACCCAGTAATCAGCACAAGTTAAAATGTGGGCTGTCATTGACCAGGCACTGCAGCTTGTAGTCGCTCATGTGTGCCATCCTCGTCCTCCTCATCCTCCAGAACTGTCCCCTGGCTTAAAATTTTTTGACCTGGCCTATGCTGGTGCAGGAACCCACCCTCCGAGCCACTTGTGAATGACTGGCCTGATAACCTTGGAAATTACCCCTCTTCCTCCTCCTGTGCCACATCCCCTTCCATCATCCCCCGAAGTGTTCTTTCAAGGAGACATAGAAGTGGGATAGTAACGCTGAGAACAGCGTCATTGGCACTGGCCATGTTGGTGGAGTACTTGAAACACCGCAATATTGTACACAGGTCTCGCATGGAGGCCCACTCATTGGTGGTGAAGTGGTGCTGTTCCGCAGAGCGACTGACCCGTGCATGCTGCAGCTGAAACTGCACTATTGCCTGCTGCTGCTCGCACAGTCTCTCCAGCATGTGCAAGGTGGAGTTCCACCTTGTGGGCACATCGTATAGGAGGCGGTGAGCGGGAAGGCCAAAGTTCTGCTGCAGCGCAGACAGGCGAGCAGCAGCAGGGTCTGTTCAATGCCTGTCCAAAGCTCCTGCGCAGTGTGGGGTTTATCCCCCAAACATATCAGTTTTAAAACAGCCTGCTGTCGTTTCCCCCTGGATGTGCTGAAGTTGGTGGTGAAGGTGTTACGCTGAGCGGATGGGGAGGTGCTAGAGGAGGAGGAGGAAGCGCAGTAGGAGGAGGAGGCAATGGGAGGCAAAGAGAAATGCCCTGCAATCCTGGGTGGCGGAAGGACATGCGCCAAATGGCTAGCTGCCTCAGGCCCACCCGCCACTACATTTGCCCAGTGTGCAGTTAGCGAGATATAGCGTCCCTGGTTATGTGGACCTTGCCACAGATGGCGTTGCGCAGTGCACACTTGATCTCTTCCTCGACTTGTTTGTGCAGGGAAGGGATGGCTCGTCTGGAAAAGTAGTGGCGGCTGGGAACCACGTACTGTTGGACAGCCACCACCATCAGGTTTTTTAAACTGTCTGTGTCCACCAGACGGAATGACAGCATTTCAAAGACAAGGAATTTTGAAATGCTGGCATTCATGGCCAGGGATCGCGGGTGGGTAGGGGGGTACTTCCTCTTTCTCTCCAGTGTTTGGGAGATGGAGAGCTGTAAGCTTCCATGGGACCGTGTGGAAATGCTTGGGGACAGTGGCGGACATGGTGGAGTTGCTGTCACATCGCCTGTTTGCTGTGTTTGCTGGGTGGCAGGTGACACTGACACTGTAGGGGTGGAGGAAGAGGCCAAAGCAGCATAAGAGGAAGCAGGAGGAGGCCGAGACCTTTCTTGGATTTTGAGGTACTTATTCCACTGCAGCAAGTGCTTTGAATTTAGATGCCTGGTCATGCAGGTTGTGCTCAGGTTTAGAACATTTATGCCTTGCTTCATGGTCTCATTGCACAGTATGCAAACCACTCGTGTCTTGTCAGCACATTGTCTAAAGAACTGCCACGCAGGGAAACGCCTTTGAGCTGCCTTTGGTGTGCTAGGTCCCTGGGTGCGGTGGCTAGTAGCAGGCCTACTGTCTAGGGGACGCTCGCTCCGCTTTTGCAACCTGCTTCCTCTTTTGCTGTGCTGGTGCCTCTGTGCGACCACCACCTCTTCCTCCAAACTGCACATGTCACTCGCATGACCTTCATTCCATGTGGGGTCTAGGACCTCATCATCCTCCACATCATCTTCCACCCACCCTCCACCACTGCCCTCCTTGTCAGTCTGCACACTGAGGAAAGCCACAGCAGTTGGCACCTGTGTTTCGTCATCATCACAGACGTGCTGAAGTGGTGTTTCCATGTCCTCATCCTGAACCAGAAGTGGTTGGGCATCGGTGCACTCAATGTCTTCCAGGGCTATGTGGATGGCCCACGGAAAGCACAGCAGCAGAGTCATCAAAAAGCATAAGAGACTGCTGCATGACTTGGGGCTCAGACTACTTGGCTGATTTACAAGGGGCTGAGGTGAAAGACAGATGGCCATGGGGTTCAGGTGCCAACTCTGAGCTTTCATCAAGGGACCGGGTGGGAGACAATGTGAAGGAACTGGAGGCAGCCACCCAATCTACTATCGTCTGTACTTGTTCTGGCCTCATCATTCGTTGAGCGCCATTCGGGCCTACCATATAACGTTGAAGGTTCTGTCTGCTACCTGAGGAAGGTGTTTTTACTTGTGCGTGTAGCTGGCACAGATCGACCACGTCCTCTCCTTGCAACAGGAGCTTCAGCAGCACCACAACCACCACCACGTCCCTTATTTGACGATCTCCTCATTCTGGACACAATTGTACTATGTAGCACTATTTATTAATACAAAAAAAAAAAAAAGACTAATAAATTATTATTCTAATTTTTAAAAAAAAAAAGAAAATTGTAGAAGCACTTTTTATTTTTGTGCAAGAAACCAGCAGCAGGAACCTCTCCCTACACCAGTATGAGATGATTTTAGAACGATAATCTGTCTTTCCTGACAGACTCCATGGCAGCATACGTATGGGTTAACCCCGCCTCCTCTCCACGCCTATAGGACCCCACTCCCATAAATTTAGGCTCAGAGCCAGGGGCCGTGTTCTTTTTTTGTCCTCCTCCTGAAGACCAGAATGATTGAAGTCTTACCTTGGATAAGGTGTCCACGATCGAGGCCTGGTTGTTCGGCAAGTTGTGATCCAGAGGATGTGTGGCGCCTCCAGCAATTCCCAGCCAGTGAGTGGGGTGAAGAGGGGTGATGGTTGAGTTAAATCTCCAGCAGCCCCAGCTATGAGCGGGGAGGAGAAGGGCGATGGATGCGGTCCCATGTAAATCCCTAGCAGTCCCCAGCTGGGAGTGGGGTGAAGAGGGGTGATGGATGTGATGGTGATGGATGTGGCATCATGTGTAATCTCCATAACCCCCAGCCATGAGCGGGGTGGAGAGGGGTGTTGGATGCGGTGTCATGAAGAGCTCAAGCCTGGCCATTGGCAGGCAAAGCAGCAGTACGGCCTAATCGCCTAGCTAAGAGGCAGTGGCCATAAACACCCTGAGCCCATGCAGCAACAACATCCTCTGTATCCAGGCGTAATCGTGGGGGATGCCGTGTGTGGTAATGTATACCTTTCTATTGCATACTCCATGGCAGCAGTTTGTGCTTTTATCTGTTTGTCTGTTTTCTTTTCCTGGCTTTAATGTCTTTCAGCCTGTGGTGGCTGGAGCGCACCTGCGTTCCAAGCCGCCGCTCTCCCTAAATGGCCAAGTGTCCCTGGGTTATTCCTACCCAGAGACTCAGCGCAGGTGTGCTGTGGACAGCAGTGGCATCATTGCAGAGGGAGAAATTCGTTCAACGGTCAGGACTGTTGATATTGGGTTTTTCTCTGTGGACAGCTTGCAGCAGTCTCCAATGCTGTATGCAATCATCACAGGTATATGCTTTGCTATGCAACCTTGTGTGCTGTCTTGGTGTGATTGTATCACCTGTGCAGTTTGGTTATCTGTGCAGTTCACACACCAGATGTATTACTGCTCCCCCTGTGGCCAGCCCTTGTGTAGCAAGTTTGAGAGGGTGTTTAACCCTTTGCTTGCCTGGGCACACTGTTGGTTTTCTTTTCTACCCTATTTTGTGCTTTTTTTTTGCGTCCTTCTAGGTCAGATTCACAGTACACGGCAGGAGATCAGTAAGACCTCCTTAGGTCACAAAATCAACTTTCTTCATCCAGATTTGGTCATCATAAGTCACTGTCAAGATCCAGCCTTCGTAGCAGAAGCTCTGAATCCCTCTCTAGGCACCGCACTCACCGCTATGTCAGCTGGGGTTGCCGCCTCATCCCGTTGGGCCCGGGCGCGTGTGGATTG
>BLSH010122047.1:88660-100012 GCA_018402905.1 Glandirana rugosa | reverse complement strand
TTGACAACCACGAGACTCCCTCTCTGAGAGTAAGATTTTGGTAGATGATGACGTAATCCCTTTGCAAGGACAGTAACGAGACTCCCTCTCTAATAGTAAGATTTTGGTAGATTATGACGTAATCCCTTTGCAAGGAGAACCACGAGACTCCCTCTCAAATAACAAGATTTTTGTTGATGATGACGTAATCCCGGTCCAAGGACACCCACGAGACTCCCTCTTTAATAGCAATATTTCGGTAGAGGATGACGTAATCCCTCTCCAAGGACAACCACGACACTTTTGCCTTTTAAAGGATAGTTTATGAATGGCATTAAAAGGAAAGGAGGGTCCTATAGGCGTGGAGAGGAGGCGGGGTTAACCCATACGTATGCTGCCATGGAGTCCATCAGGAAAGGAAAATTACGGTAAGTATTTGATAGGAAATTTTCCGTTTTCACAGCACCAACAGGAACCTCTCCCTAATGCAGTAGGAGATGGCTTTATAACGATAATTTCTCCCTCAGAGCACCCACAGGAACCTGGCCCTAATGCAGTAGTAGTTGTTTTTAGAACAATAAACTCTCCCTCAGAGCACCAAGAGGAACGTTTCCCTAATGCAGTATTAGATGGTTTTAGAATGATAATCTCTCCCTCAGAGCAATGACAGGAACGTTTCCCTAATGCAGTAGTAGATGGTTTTAGAATGAGAGTCTCTCCCTCAGAGCACCAACAGTTATGTTTCCCTAATGCACTATAAGATGCACTATAAGATGGTTCTAAACGCTAATGTCTCCCTCACAGCACAGACAGGAACATCTCCCTAATGCACTATAAGATGGTTCTGATACGCTAATGTCTCCCTCCCAGGACCGCAATGAAGGTCTCCCTAATGCAGTCTGAGATGGTTATGAACGCTAATCTTTCCCTCACAGCAGTGGCATGAAGCTCTCCCTACTCTAGTCTGAGACGATCTGACCCGTGGCGCTATGTGACTCCAGCCCCATATAGAGGCTTGGTCACATGATGCACTGGCCAATCACAGTCATTCCATTAGTAGGCATGGCTTTGATGGCTTCTAAGGGCAAACTAGTGAAAAACTTGCCCAGCAGCTATAGAAAAGTCGCCACAAATACCCGAATACCGAACCCGATCCCGGACTTTTTTTTTTAATGTTCGGGGCACGGACACCCCGAAGTCCGGTACGAACCCAAATTTTACAGTCCGGGTTCGTTCAACTCTACATATGACGACCAGCCATGCAGTCCGTTGGCAGCAGCACCTCAAAGACCCACATCATAAAACAAGGACTTCTCCTTGCTCCTCATCTGTGACCTCAACCCCTACTATAGCTCCGGTCCTCTCAAAAGCCTGCACTGAGAGGAATGAAGGTCTAGAAATGGGTGCCACAAGTACTTGCAGCCAATCTGCTAGCAGTACACCACCAGTTGATTTCAGCAGGCAAATTTCCCTATCCCAGTTGCTGAAGCGTAAAAAAAATTACTGCCCCAGCCATCTACATGCTTAACATCTAAATTCTAGCTTAGCCAAATTGCTAGCACTACAACTGCTGCCTTTCCTGCTGGGAGACTCCACCCTCTTTCATGAATTTGTGGAATTTGCTGTACCACAGTGGCAGGTTCCAAAAAGACATTTATTTTCATGAAAGGTCATTTCAGCTCTCTATCGTCATGTGGAATGCAATGTGTTTGCCTCCTTAGACAGGGCGGTCAGCAGCAAAGTTCATATTACCACTAACTCATGGTCCAGCAGACATGGTCAGGGATGTTACCTTTCCTTCACGGCATACTGGGTAACACTGCTGGCAGCTGGGAAGGATTCAGGACAGGGTTCAGCATTGGAGCTAGTTTCATCACCACTCCTCAAAAAAAATGGTGGTGATTCTGCCACATCTGCTTCCTCCACCCCCTCCTCTTCTTCTTCCTCTGTGGCCTCTTCTGCAGCTGTGTCCCCTGAACCAGCAGTGCTCGCAAAGATGCCACGTGGGGCTGAGTTGGTCTGTCTAGGGAACAGGAGCCACATGGGGCAGAGATTCTGTTAGCTCTGCGGGGGGTAAGCTCAGAGGTGGTTGAAGCCATGGCAGCTTGAGCCAGGAATGGTTGTATGTGACAATGGCACCAACCTTCTCTTGCCGACAGGGACACTTGACACATGTTGCATGCTTGGCACACGTCCTGAATTTGGTGGTGCAGAATTTCTTGAGCAGGTGCCCAGGCTTACCAGATATTCTGAGGCAGGCTAGAAAATTATGTAATAATTTCCGGCGATCATACAATGCCAGTGCTCGGCTGACTGACATTCAGCCGGAATTGAACCTGTCCACCAACTGCCTCATTTGTGACATGCCCACCAGATGGAACTCAACATTGGCAATGCAGCGGCTGGACGCACAGCAGAGGGCCATCAATGAGTACCTCTGTGAGTATGGCACCAGGACAGGCTCAGGGGAGCTTGTTTTTTTTCCGCCAAGCCAGTGGCTACTGATCAAGGATGCATGCACTGTCCTCTTACCATTTGAGGAGGCCACAAGGATGGTGAGCAGGGACAATGCATGCATCAGTGACACTGTCTCTCTAGTCTTCCTGCTGGAGCCCATGCTTCGTGGAATCATTGACAGGGCACTTGAGGCAGAACAGAGGGAGAAAGAGGAGGACTTCCTTTCCTCTCAAGGCCCCCTTTATGCAGTCATCAGTCCTGCTGGGCCACCAAACACACAGGTAGAGGAGGGGGAGGAGGAGGATTGTGTCAGCATGGATTTAGAGGATAACACCCAGCAGTTTTCAAGGGATGGTTTTCAGTCCCCAGCAACACAAGGAGCTGTACGTGGCTGGGAGGAGGTAGTTCCTGACAATGTCCTCCTCAGTGACCTAGAGGACTCTCATGTCTGCTGAAACTTATGCTGCATGGCCTCCCTGATTCTGTAAAGCCTGCGAAAAGACCCCGGGGATCATGGTATCAAGGAGAAGGATCATTACTGGCTAGCAACCCTTCCTGACCCACGTTGCAAGGGTAAAGTTGCAGAGCTCACCCTGCCTTCGCAGAGGAATCAGAGGATGAAACATCTTCAGGATAGCTTGAAAAGTTTGTGCAACGCCTTTCTAGAAGCTGGGAGCTTACCATTTCCTTCTGCTGAACAAAGTGTTTCTGAGGCTACCTTCAGTCAGAGTTGGAGCAATGGAGAAGGTGGCCGGCTGACCGATACCTTTACACAATTCTTCAGTCCTCAGCGCCCAGGGCTGATAGGTTCAAGCAACTATCTTCAGTGTCTGCATTATATGCTGTTGGAATATCTAGGGGAAAGAGCAGACTTGAAGACCTTTCCAACTGAGCATCCACTGAGTTACTGGGTCTTGAGGATGGACCACTGGCCCGAACTTGCTCAATATGCAATCGAGCTACTGTCCCTTCCTGCATCCAGTGTGCTTCGGACATTCAGTGCTGCTGGAGGTTTCGTAACGGATCAAAGAGTACGCCTGTCCACAAACTCTGTTGATAGGCTCACATTTATAAAAATGAATTAGTCCTGGGTCAGCAGCTTTCAAGCCCCTGATGCTGATGCAACTGATTGAATTTACTAGAGATCTGGGATCCCTTGAAGACTGCCTATGCTGCCTATCCTTTTAATCCAGAATCCTGATGATGCTCGCTTCCAACAATATTTTTGGTTTAGGGCACCAGCAACACCCAAGGCCCAATTTTTCTGCACCTGTTTTACAGGGGCATGTCATTACAATTTTTAAAATAAATTACAACAGCAGGGTCTGTTCCTGCACCCAACAAGAGTAACTGCGAGGGGTTACAGTGATCTGCCACCACCAACACCCAAGGCCCAATTTTTCTGCACCTGTTTGCCTAGGGCATGTCATTGCAATTTTTAAAATAAATTACAGCAGCAGGGACCGTTCCTGCGCCCAACAAGAGTAACTGTGAGGGGTTACAGTGATCTGCCACCAGCAACACCCAAGGCCCAATTTTTCTGCACCTGTTTGCCGAGGGCATGTCATTGCAATTTTTAAAACAAATTACAGCAGCAGGGACCGTTCCTGCGCCCAACAAGAGTAACTGCGAGGGGTTACAGTGTTCTACCACCACCAACACCCAAGACCCAATTTTTATACAACTGTTTAACTGGGGCATGTCATTACAATTTTATAGAGTGCAGTCCCCATAGTGTATATATAATACAGTTCAGACTGTATGGTGCAGTCAGTGTAGTATATATAACAATGTATTGAAGTGGTTAAGGGGAAACCTGTGCCAATTTTTTTAAAAATAGGGCCTGGTTTGGATTTTGGGGGGACCCCCATGCAAATTATTTCAGTGATTTTTATCTATATTGCCAGGAACTGGCAATAAATACAGCCTCGAGCGATTTTTAAATGACAATTTTTCCTTTACAAATGTCATTTTGCAGTGGCTCTGTTCTAAACATCACACAGATGCGCCATGTTACAGGCATACTCATTTCATTTAATTTTTTTCACTTCAATCATTATTAAAATCGCTGCTCCTGAAAAAACAATTGATTTTAATAACTTTTTTTTTGCATTGATACATGTCACCTAGGGCAGGAACCCTAGGTGACATGTATTTTATGGTAATAACTTGCATACAAGCCTTTTAATTAGCCCTTTGATTTTTCAAGTTCGAGTCCTATTGATTTTAATAGGGTTCACGTATTCGCACAAACTTATTGCCTGTTCGAGTGTTCTGGTGTGAACTGAACCGCAGGTTTGATTGTTTCCCCTGTATTCTAGAGAATTCTAGAGATTCTGGAGTCTAAAGCCTCGTACACACGGGACGACGATCGTATACAACAGGTCGTATGAACGAGCGTTGTATGCGAAATCGATCGTTAGTACGCGCGAATAGAACAGCCGATGTACGATGGTCGTACAACGGGAGTTGTATGAGCAAACTAAAAAACTTGGTAGTACCAACAAGCGGTCATACGACCATTGTATCGTTTGTACAGAGAAGTTGGTCCAACAAGTTGTATTGTGCAAACCACGCATGCTCAGAAGTCAGGAACGGCCGGATGCTAATTACATGCACCTGAACGTTCTTTCTTTGGTCGTAAGATCGTGTAGTGCAGTCAGTATGCTAGATACAACAGCCAACATACGATTTGAGACGATCGGTCGTACGATCGTCGCCCCGTGTGTACGAGGCTTTGGGGGTTGATTTACTAAAGCTGGAGAGTGCAAAAACTGCTGCAGCTGTGCATGCTAGCCAATCAGCTTCTAACCTCAGCCTGTTCAATCAATCTCTGACAATAAAACCTTGAAGCTGATTGGTTTCTGTGTGCAGCTGTACCAAATTTTGCAATTTCAAGCTTCAGTAAATCAACCCCTAAATGTTTATGGAACTTTAGTCAATTCCTGGAATGGTGTGTCCAGTAGGTGGCTGAAGAGCACATAAGTAATCTTAGACATGGAGCAACCATCTTTTTGTCTGACTGGATGAGTTCCCAGCCTGAGGGGCTTTGCCACTCTGGGCAGACTGCTGGGGTTTGCTGCATCTTCTTCAAGGTCCCAGCTGTGGGATAGCTGGGGGGGGCTACTTTTAAAGATCCTTTTTCTGGAGCTAATCAAAGGATTTCACCTAAAAACCTAGTCTGGAGAGCTCATTGATGAGTGCCTGGTGGAAGCTGGAAGGGGTCTGACTGTCCTGTGACACTGTGCACATTAACCCCTCCTTCACTGAAGAGTGTCCGGTAGATACTGGAAGGTGGCATCCGGAGATCCTGTGACATTGTAAATGCTGACCTGAGCTCAGGCTCCTAGTGCCTGTGTTTCCTTTGAGTGGAAGAGAAGAGACCATGGTTGTTTTTGTCTGGGATAGCTTCTAAAAAGGAACTCAGTTCTGCCATCTGTACTTGCTCCTGCTCCTGAAAATATTTAGTAAATCTGGAATATCCCATGTCACCCTACTACACCCCATCCAGGTTCTTTAGCAATACAATCCTACAAAGACTGAGTACTGAGCCAGATTGAGTGAACTTTTGCTGTGTGCCTGGCTGCCTCTGCACTAATCCCAAGAAGATGATGGCTGCACACCACACCGACAGGATTTGAATGAATATTCTTTTATTGGAATCGTCAAGCCAAAGCAGGTCACAGGAAAAGATGCTGGTTAACGTTTCACACGCTGACTGCACGCTTATTCAAAACACATTGCATACTCAATGCAAGCTATGTAAGTGTCCAAGTATTAGTGAGGTACACTTGAAACAGCCTGCATTGATTAGCTGACCAATCACACATCTTGGACACACATGAATAAAATCCTGAATGACCAGTGTAACAATAGCAAAACAAAAGTGCATGTATAAGAACCAATTTTGATACAAAGAAAAATCAATTAACGAAAAATCAAAAATAAATCTAATATACCTAAAAACCAAAAAAAAACAATAAGCATAAGATGAATGAGACACTATACATTAAACATATTTGGCACGAGGAGAAATAAGAGGGGGCAATATACAAAACTCAAAACATAATTTCATAAAAACTTTCCCCTCTCCCTATTCTCCCCGTGACACATATGCTATGTCAAATTGGTAAACGCTAAGCGCTGAAGCTTGTATCAAAAAAATCGATTAATTAGCTAATTCACTACACCTCTCACATGTAGGAAGATAACGATGAAAACATAGAGCTTGATGTAATGCACAAGTAAGCACTAAGGCTCTGTTTCCACTACTGTGAGTTGCTGTGCAACTTGACACATATGAAGTCACATAACAAGTCAAAATCCATATATTTCATTGATCCCCGTTCTAATTGGTGCGATGCAGCGGCTCCAAAAAAGGTTCCTGCACTACCTTGCTCCAACCTTTTGATGTGACCCCCATCCAGAAAATGTAAAGTTGGATCAAAGTTGCACTCAGTCGCACTCCAAATTCATGTCTATTTTCCACCACTTGCCAAAAATGCTTAAGGGGTTAGATCCTCTGCATGGGCGACCCATTATATCTGGGATAGGCTCTTTAAATGAGAAACTGTCTTGCAGCCACTGGTTAGCCGACTCCCCAGTCATTTAAAAGATACTAACCACCTTTTGAATCTTGTTAATGATATGCAGTGGGGTAAATATGACATGTCAGTCACCTGTGAGGTCTCTAGCCTCTATTTCTCCATTCCTCACAAGTTGGCTATTGACGCAGTCGCTTTTTATCTGGAGCACTGCACTACACTATCTCTTGAAGTTCGTACTTTTGTTCTAGATGCCTTGTATTATTTTTTTTTATATCAATAAAGTTTATTGAAAGACACAACAGATTGTAACAATTGTACATTAGGCTTATCTTACAGCATGGCAATCATCAGAATCAATAAAACCACACCACTCCCTATAGTTAACATAGCGTTCCCATCCATTGTAAACTCAGCAACTCCATGGGGTAAAGATTCTCTTACGTAAACTTCCCTTACTACCGGCATAGTATCCTATCCAGGATTAAGTCTGTTGGGGATAGACCTGGGGTATCTAACCAGGAGGACCATAGTGCTTGGAATTTGTGTGGACTACCTCTATGTTGGTATATGTATTTTTCTAGGCAAATCATGTCACCCATCATTTCTACCCATTCTTTCCATGTAGGAGTATTAACATCCTTCCAGTGTCTAAGCAACAGTTTCCTGGCCTGAAACAAGCTATGGCTTTTTTAGTCCCCTCTTCCACCTGTAGGTCATCCACTATACCAAAGAGGCAAAGCTTAGGATCACGGTCAACATGGACCTGAAACACTGCCTGTATTGTATCTAGTATCCTAGTCCAATATAGATGGAGTTTGGGACATCTCCATATCAGATGGATCAAGTCCCCATGATCTCTATTGCATCTTGGGCATATAGGGTCAGACCTCACCCCCCATTTTGTACAGTCTGGCTGGTGTAAAGTGGACACTATGCAGAATGTAGAGTTGGGATAATCTTTGAGCCACATTTAGGGAACACATCTGTACCCCCTGTAAAGCCTCCTCCCACTGTTCCTCCTCAAAAGCTCCCACATCCCGTACCCATTGAGCCTGGGCCTTTGAGGGAAAGTCCTTCAGGAAAATGATTAGCATCATATAGTAGCTTCTGGATATAAATCCCTTGTACACCTCTGCTTCTGTCATATAATTAAAAATGGGCGTTGAGGATTGTGCCTTAACAGCGTGGCTTAATTGCATGTAATAGAAGTACATAGATTGTGGAAGTTGAAATTTACCCTGCAGAACCTGAAAGGGGCGTATTTCCCTATTCTCAAAGATTTGCAACATCAAAGCTATACCGCATTTACGCCATTTGGCCCCACACTGCAATTTATTGAGCTCAGGGTAGTGTCCATTCTCCCAGATTGGTCTGAACCTTGTGGACCCCCTTACCTCCTGCAGCTGGTTAGGTTCAAGCGTATAAAATCTAGTGAGTTCGAGGTTATCAGAATTCTCAGATTATTAGAAAATATCCTGATGTGCCAGGGAAGTAGTGTCTATATTATTGTCTATAGGCATGAGGGATGATTTTGACCAATTAATGAGAAGACCCGAGAACCTCCCAAATTCGGTAATATCCTCCACAGCACACTGCAGAGATGTCTGGGTGTCTCCCAGCAGGAGCATAGTATCGTCTGCATACATCATAATCTTGTCCTGCCTATCCCCGTATTGGAATCCTTGGATAGAGGAATTTGAGCGTATCATCGCCGCCAGGGGCTTGATGGCTATAGCGAATAGCAGGGGAGACAGTGGGCATCCCTGCCATGTGCCCCTATATAGGGGGAAATTAGGGGAAAATCTGCCAGCCACTCTTTTATGGAGGCTCGAGGGGGGTGTATAGCAATTTGGCCCAAGCCAGGAACGTTTGTCCAAACCCAAATCTCTGCATGGTCGCCCATAGGTAGTCCCATTCTATACTGTCAAATGCTTTGTGTGCATCTAGTGACAATAGGACCCAATTCAATAACAATAATCTTTGGATATTAATGGCTGTGGATTTTTGCGGGATAAATCCCGTTTGGTCGGAGTGAATGATGGACGTAATGACCGTGTTCAACCTCAGAGCTAACAGTTTGGCCAGCAGTTTAACATCAGACTGTAGGAGTGAGATGGGTCTATAAGAGCCATTGCTGGCTTGTGACATAGTTTGGCAAAGAGTGTTGTCTTTTGGCATCATTAAACACTTTTAGTAAATGGGGGAGAATACTTTCACTATGGGATTGATTTAGTAAAGCTTGAAAGTGCAAAATTTGGTGCAGCTCCACACAGAAACCAATCAGCTTCAAGGTTTTATTGTCAAAGCTTGATTGAACAAGCTGAGGTTAGAAGCTGATTGGCTAGTATGCACAGCTGCATCGGTTTTTGCACTCTCCAGCTTTAGTAAAACAACCCCTATATCTCTTATAAACCTTTATCGGTATTCCATCATCGCCCGGGGCTTTTGAATTTGGGAATAGACCTGCAGCCACCTAGAGCGCCTTCAAAGTGATTGGAGCATCCAGAAGGCGCTGGTCAGCCTCTGATAGACATGGCAAGTCAATCCCTTCGAGGACACGGTACAGGGATTCAGTGGAGCATTGTTGTTGTGACTGGTACAGAGTGGAGTAGAATTCCACCAACTCTCTCATCACTAGGTCTGGTGAATTAACTAGCGTACCCTGTCGTGTGCGCAAGGCACCAATACCAGGAGACATTTGTTGGGTTTGCACAATTTTTGCCAGCAACTGTGCAGTTTGTTCCCTCTCTTCATAAAAAGCTAGTTTATTGACAAATCTTTCTCTCTGCTGTGGGTTTTGCAATACGTTCTAGTGCATCCTGGGCCAAAACCCAGGCCTCCCTATTAGCCTCCGAGGGATCCCCTATAAACTCTGCCTCTAAGTGGCTAACCAGCTGGGCCGTTTGTTCCTTTTGCTGGCTAATGTTCTGTTTAATTTTTGTTATTTCTGTAATAAATATACGTCGTAAAAACGCCTTAAAGGCATCCCATGCCCCGTATGCCCCCCTGTCCAGGGAATGAGTAATCCAGAATTCCTCAATTTGTTTTTATATACTGTATGTGAAGGGATAAGACGGAGCCAGAAAGCATTTAGCTTCCAGGGCACACGTGTCATGGATGTATTCGGTCTTGCATTGATATAGGTCACCAGAGGACAATGGTCTGGGATCCCCCTCTGTGCATATTCAATGTTCTGAATAAGGTTGGATGCATTTGGGGTACATATGCATAAGTCTATCCTAGATAGTGAACCATGGGATTTTGAGAAGCATGAAAATTGTCTGTGCTGGGGGTGTCGTACACGCCAGGGATCTATCCAGCCCACCTCCTCCATGAATTTGGCCAAGGCCGTTCTTCTGACCAGTCCCGTTCTTCTGACCAATCCCCCCTGCTGGCTGGCCGGGTGTTTGTCTAACATGGGGTTTAGAGGGCAATTAAAGTCACCAAATACATATAGGGGGACCCCGGGATTTCCCAGCTGAAATTTCAATATGGTTCTCAAAATAGCAGAGTTGTAGGGAGGAGGTATGTACACGAATAACATAATACATTTCACCAGATAAATTCAGCATTTCAATAACACATATTGTCCCTCTGAGTCTATAAGCGTATCCTCAACTTGAAAGTCAAGGTTCTTGTGCACCAATACAATCACACCCCTAGAATAGGAGGTGTGGGTGGAGTGAAATGCCCAACCGACCCAAGAGTATCCCACACAGGGTAATGTTTCTGGTGTAAGATGTGTTTCCTGTAGAACACATATTGCAGGGAAATATTTTCTTAGTGCTGTAGATATTGTGGCCCGCTTCAGCGGGTTATGCAACCCCCTAACATTCCAGGACACTATTGACATCGCAGACATCTTGATATCTATAATATATGAACACCTCAGCCACGAAGGCCCAGCAATGCAAAAGAGTGTGTTTCTGTTCATCAGCAACCAACATTACCCCCTGTGGCTTGATGAAGGAGTAATCCCCTTGTGGGGACAGTCCCGGTAAAGTTCTTCCATGGAGTTCAAGAAATTGGTGTGGAGCAACTCTGGAACAGCAAACAAAGAAAAGACATAGCAACATTTTCAATTGCCTACATGAGGTGGTCGATGCATCTTCAGTGCTAGTATGCAGAACCCTCTGGGCCGCTTCCAGGCCCGTAACAAGGGAACTTGGAAAGATATTTTCATGTAGCAAGAGAACCTTTCCCACCTGTAAACCACAAAACAGGTCTCTCCAAAAGAAAATTCCAGGGCAGTATGCCACAAGGGATGCGTCTATGCTCTCGAAATGATTTCCGTGAAGGTGTTGCATTTCAACCAGCTCGGTCCGACCGCAGGATCAAGTATTCTCTCAGCAGTTTAGGGAAATCTTGC
>BLSH010122047.1:28926-45906 GCA_018402905.1 Glandirana rugosa | reverse complement strand
GTTCAGAACACCCTAGGTACGGACTAAGTAAAATTATTTCCATTCGAACAGGTGCAACCTACACCTGTTCGCCGAGGCGAACAGACACTATTGCGGGGGACGGCACGATTTGTGTGCAAGGCTGTTATGTGACCGACGTCCCGTCCGGTCGTGGAAGTTCCATATTTCCCGTTCGAGTCCGGTACACCGGTTAAACCTCTGGGTCTTCAACTTACCCCGTCTGGGTAGTCCGTCATGCACATCCGTACACGGGTGTATGAGAACGTGGTACAACGACTTTACGACGGAGGACGATTCTGGAACAGATAGCCGACCAACACGACAAACAACTCCGCCCGACGACTGTTTCGAAACGGTGTAAAGTCGGTACGATTGGGACGGAAGTCTCCACGACCGCCACCGTGTCGACGCAACCACCGGAGATGGAGGAGGAGGAGGAGATGGAAGTGGAACACGAAGGCGACTCGGGGGGTGCAAGAGTATGTGGGCACATGCCTACACGTACTGCCTGATGGGTCTGCCCCATTCAACTTCTGGGTCTCCAAATTGGCCACATGGCCTGAGCTTGCCCTTTATACCTTGAAGGTGCTGGCCTGCCCTGCAGCCAGTGTATTGTCGGAACGTGTGTTTAGCACGGCAGGGGGCGTTATCACAGACAAGCGGAGCCGCTTGTCCACATCCAACGTGGACAAGCTTACCTTTATTAAAATGAATCAGGCATGGATCCCACAAGACTTGCCTGTACCTTGTGCAGAATAAACATTTAGACCGGACTCACACAGCCATTCATATACTTCTTTTTTTTGAATAGGCCTCAATACAAAAAAAAAAAACGTGTTGGCTACCTCCTCCTACTCCTCTACCGCCGCCACTTCCACCTACACTGCCACGGTCACGGCTTAGTCAACCTCTAGGCTCCTACTCCACATCTACCCCCCCTTCCCATTTTTTTATTTGATTTTAATTTATTTTCCCTATCCCCATTTTTTTGTAGGGCACTTGCCCTAGTTTGAAGATGATTTTAGAACAGTTATATGGCTTCTACCGTTAATTAATACTTTTCAGACACAGTTTGAAGATGATCCACATTCACCTCCATTTTTGCGTTTTTTATGTTTTTATTTTTTTTTTAAATATTTAAAGTTATTTCCCTGTCCCCATTTTTTTGTAGGGCACTTGCCATACCCTTACCCCATTTTACTTCCTTTTGCAGCCCTCTAGGGCTTTCCAGGACTTTGTTACAGCCATTTTTGTGCCTAAAAGTTTGGGTCCCCATTGATTTCAATGGGGTTCGGTGTCCGTGCGATCGTTCACGTTCCGTCCGGACCCGGACTTTGTCCCGAAGTTCGGCTGGACTAGCAGAACCCGAACTTCCAGAGGTTCGCTCAACTCTAGTTACAAACCATCCAGCTGCACTGAATGTCCATTCAGAAAGCAGGCTGGATGCAGGACAGGCCAGTAGCTCAATTGCATATTGAGCAAGTTCAGGCCAGTGGCCATCCTCAAGACCCAGTAACTCAGTGTATGTTCAGTTGGAAAGGTCTCCAAGTCTGCTCTTGCCCCTTAATATTCCTGCATATAATGCAGACACTGATGTTGGTTGCTTGAACCTATCAGCCCTGGACGCTGAGGACTCAAGAATTATTTAACCACTTCAATACCAGGCACTTTCCCCCCTTCCTGCCCAGGACAATTTTCAGCTTTCAATGCTGTCGCATTTTGAAAGACTATTGCAAGGTCATGCATCACTGTACCCAAACAAATTTTTTATCATTTTTTTTTCCACAAATAGAGCTTTCTCTTGGTGGTATTTGCTCCCCTCTGGGGGTTTTATTTTTGCATTCTAAATGAAAAGGGACAGAAAATTTTGAGGAAAAAATGTTTTTCTTTTTCTGTCACAAAACTTTTGTAAATAAGTAAGTGATGGGCACTGATGAGGCTACACTGACGGGGCAGTACTGATTGGCACTGATAAGGTGGCACTGATGGGCACTAATAAGCAGCACTGATGGGCACTCATAGGCGACACTGATAGATGGTACTGGTGGGCAATGATAGGTGGCACTGGTGGACACTGACTGGCGGCAATGACAGATACATATGTCATATGACATCCAGTTAGGTGGGCATTCCCTGGTGGTCCTGGGTGGCATCCAAGATGGGCACTGTTGGGCATTGTGCCCCTTACATGGTGGTCCCTGGGTGGGCTTCCTGGTGGTCAGGATGTTCTTCCTGGTGGTCCCTGGGTGGGCATTCCCCGGTGGTCCTGGGTGGCATCCTTGGTGGTCCTGGGTGGTGATCCTCAGGAGAGCTGCGCTGATAAACAATCAGTGCAGACCGCCCGTCAGGAGAGCCGGCGATGGGCTCTCCCCTACTCGCGTCTGCAGACACGAGTAGAGGATAAGCCAATACACAGCTCTTCCTGTTCACACTGTGATTGGTCACAGCTGATCACGTGGTAAAGAGCTTCAGACATCAGACAAATGCTCTTTACCGAGATCAGTAATGCGGTGTGTCAGACTGACACACTGCACTACCGATTGCCGCAATGCGCACCCCATCATATGACATCCAGTCAGGATAACAGAACACCTGCCCGGCCGTCATTTGTCTATAGGCCGGACGGGAAGTGGTTAAAGGCATCTGTCAGCCGGCCAACTTCTTCACTGCTCTTCTTCTGACTGAAGGAAGCCTCAGAAACACTTTGTCCAGCAGCAGGAAGGAAATGGTAACCTCCTAGGGTCTGGAAAGCCTTTGCACAAACTTTTCTTCAAGCTATCATGAAGATGTTTCATCCTCTGCTCCCTCTGTGAAGGCAGGATGAGCTTTGCAACTTTACCCTTGTAACGTGGATCAAGAAGGGTTGCCAGCCAGTAATGATCACTCTCCTTGATACCACAAACCCTGCTGTCTTTTCAAAGGCTTTGCTGAATCAGGGAGGCCATGCAGTGTAAGTTTGAGCAGACATGAGAGTCCTCTGGATCACTGAGGATGTCATTGTCAGAACTACCTCCTCCCAACCACGTACAACTCCTTGAGTTTCTGGGGACTGAAAACTATACCTTGAAGACTGCTGCGTGTTATCCTTTACGTCCATGCTCACACAAACCTCATCCTCCTCCTCTTCTTCCTGTGTGTTTGGTGGCCCTGCAGGAATGCTATCTGCATAAAGGGGGCCTTGAGGCAGAACAGAGGGAGGAAGAGGAGGACTTCCTTTCCTCTCAAGTGCTCTGTCCGTGATTCCACGAAGTGTGTGCTCCAGCAGGAAGACTAAAGGGATAGTGTCACTGATGCATGCATTGTCGCTGCTCACCATCCTTGTGGCCTCCTCAAATGGTGACAGGACAGTGCATGCATCCTTGATCAGTAGCCACTGGCGTGGCAAAAAAAAAAAAACAAGCTCCCCTGAGCCAATCCTGGTGCCATACTCAGAGGTACTCATTGATGGCATTCTGCTGTATGTGCAGCTGATCACATTTAATGTAAACAGAGCGGTAACTCACTGTTACCAGCTCTTCTCTCCTCACACAGTTTCCAGTTTGAGGAGAGAAGAGCTAGGATCAGTGAGCTACTGATCTGTCACACCTGTCACATCACCCCTGCCCCCCCATTGTACCTGTCACCCAACAGTCACCACATCTGCCCCCATAAAGTGCACCTGTCATCAGACAGCCATCATAAAGTGCACCCGTCACCCACCAGTGACCTTGGCCTGTCACCCATCACCCATCAGTGTCCGTGGCCTGTCACCCATCATTGACCACAGCCAGTGACCCATCACCCAGCAGTGACCGTGACCAGCCACCCATCAGTGACCACCGCCAGACATCTGTCACCCATCAGTGACCACCGCCAGACACCCGTCACCCATCAGTGACCACCGCCAGACACCCGTCACCCATCAGTGACCACCGCCAGACACCCGTCACCCAACAGTGACCACCGCCAGTCACCCATCGGTGACCTCCACCAGTCACCCATCAGTGACCATCGCCAATCACCGGTCAGTGACCATCATCACCTATCAGTAAGCATCACCTGTAAAAGTCTCACACGTGGGATTGCCATACTCAGGAGGAGTAGCAGAATGTATTTTGGGGTGTCATTTTTACTATGTACATGTTATGTGTTGGAAATATCATATAAATGGACAACTTTGCTTTTTCATTTTTTTTCCCACATTTTCCAAAAACTACTGGAAAAAAATGGCATGTTCAAAAGACTCATCATGCCTCATAGATCATACGTTGGGATGTTTGCTTTCCAAAATGGGGTCATTTTGTGGGCAATTCCATAGTCTTGGTGCTCCAGGACCTTCAAAAGTGTAATAGGTGGTTGAGAAATGAGATGTGTAATTTATGCTCGTAGAACGCCTGAAGGTGCTAGTTCAATGTTGGGCCTCTGTATGTGGCCAGGCTGTGTAAAAGTCTCACACATGTGGTATTGCCATACTCAGGTGGAGAAGCAGAATGTATTTTGGGGTGTCATTTTTGCTATGTACATGCTATGTGTTGGAAAGATCTTATAAATGGACAACTTTGTGTAAAAAAAAAAATGTGTTTTCATTCAAAAATTTCTGGGGAAAAATGAACCATTCAAAAGACTCATTATGCCTCATAGATTATTCATTGGGGTGTTTGCTTTCCAAAATTGGTTCATTTTGTGGGCAATTCCATTGTCCTGGTGCTCCAGGGCCTTCAAAAATGTGATAGGTCGTCATGACATTAGATGTGTAATTTATGTCCCTAGAATACCTGAAGGTGCTCCCTGCATGTTGTGCCTCTGTATGTGGCCAGGCTGTGAAGAAGTCTGACGTGATATCGCCATACTCAGGAAGAGTAGCAGAATGTGTTTTGGGTTGGGTTGGGTTGTAGTTGCAAGTATGCATATGCCATGTGTGAGAAATAACTTGTTAACATTTTGTAAAAAAATAATAAAGAAATGTGGGAAAAAATTACAACTTCAAAGAACTCACTATGCAACTTATTGAATACTTCGGAATGTCTACTTTCCAAAAAGGGGTCATTTGGGGGATATTTGTACTGTCCTGGCTTGTTAGGGTCTCAAGAATCTAGATAGGCCATCAGTACATCAGGTCTGATCAATTGACACTATAGCTTGTAGACTCTATAACTTACACAATGACCAAATAATATACACCAATTTGGGTTCTGTTTACCAAAGATATGTAGCAGTATAAATTCTGGCCAAAATTTATGAAGAAAAATTATTAATTTGCAAAATTTTATGACAGAAAACAAAGAGGCATTTTTTTTCACAAAATTTTCAATCTTTTTTTATTTATAGCACAAAAATAAATACCAGCAAAAGAAAACTCTGTGTTTGAAAAAAAGGACGCAAATTTCATATGGGTACAGTGTTGCATGACTGAGTAATTGTCATTCAAGGTGTAATAGCGCTGAAAGCTGAAAAATGGCCTGGGCAGGAAGGGGGTTTTCGTGCCCAGTATTGAGGTGGTTAAAGAAGCCCTGCCCTGCTTATTCCTATTACAAGGGATGTTTACATTCCTTGTAATAGTAATAAAAGTGATCAAAACATTTTTTTTTTTAAAGGACGGTGTAAAAATAAAAAGTAAAATAAATGAGAAAAAAAAAATTTAACGCCCCTTCCCTCTGACCTCGCGCACAGAAGTGAACGTATACGCAAGTCACGGCCACATATGTAAATGGTGTTCAAACCACACATGTGAGGTATCGTGATCATTAGAGCGAGAGCAATACTTCTAGCCCGAGACCTCCTCTAACTCAAAACTGGTAACTTGTAGACCTTTTTAAAACGTTGCCTATGGAGATTTTTAAGTAACAAAGTTTGTCCCACGCACAAGCGCAGTTTTGAAGCATGATATGTTGGGGGTCAATTTACTCTGCATAATATTATCTTTCACAATATAGAAAAAGATTGGGCTAACTTTACTGTTTTCTTATTTTTTAATTCAAAAAAATGTATTTTTTCCCAAAAAATAGCGTTTGTAAGACCTCTGTGCAAATACGGTGTGACAAAGTATTGCAATGATCTCCATTTGATTCTCTAGGGTGTCTGAATACATAAAAAATACATAATGTTTTTGGGTTCGAAGTAATTTTCTAGCAAGAAAAAATGATTTTAAGAAAAAATATCAAAAATAGGCTTGGTCCTCAAAGCGGAGTTCCGCCTGGGTTAAAGAACTGAAAGTCAGCAGCTACAATTACCAGCGGGGAAGGGGAGGGGGGGATAGGGGAGAAGGGCCGGACATTGCGTAGATTGTTTGTGTGGCGATCTTTCCCCCGAAGTGGGAGCGGATACTTGGTTTTGGCAGTTATCTGCCTCCCCCTCCCCCCCAAAAGGTTCCACATGTGGCCTTGGAGGCGGGGAGGAATCCGATCCGTGAAAGTTCTATTTTTGGGTGGAACTGAAACTTGGTTTTATCTTCATTAGAGTAAAATTTTCTATGGACAAGTACTTGGCTCACTAATCGGGTATAATTAGACCTGATTATTTATGACTTAATTTTTTACCTCTAGTCCTAAAAGAACACTGAGATCATATCAGGTTATGGTTCTGCAGTATCCTATAATAATTGTTCTCTAATCTTTTTGCTTTTGAATGTCATGCTGTCTGTGATGACCATTCTTGGTTTTACCTTCATTACAGTAAAATTTTCTATGGGCCAGTACTTGGCTCATATCCCGGTTTCAATTCGACAACCACCAATAGCCCGCCTACATGACCCAGGACGGGGTAAGTATAGGCAAAATTAGGTTATTTAAATAACTGCATGTTGCACAAGCCAAGAAATATTTTCAATATGGTTATACACGACTGAAAAGGCAACGAGGCCTATATAAGATTTTAAATTTTAATAAGTACATATGACTTACGGGGGAACCCGCTGACAGCTGACGACTCATCCGTTGTTAAGGACGCAACGGCCGGCTTTAACGCGATAAATTACTGCATGGAAAAAATGCGGTAATTACCACTCAATCGAACAAACACCGCATTTGTTATTTAATGCAAAATTCTTACTGAATTTCAAAACTGATTCACCGCAAGCAATATTTTATTGCATTTTATTGGCCGTTATTTCACTCTTAGTGAATTGACCCCCTTTTTATTTACAAACAATTATGTTTTAACACTGATTTAAAGTGGAGCATCACTGTTATTAGGACAATTTATAATTATTTTTAATGTAATATTTTCTGAGAGTGTGTATCGCATTTATACATGACCCACACAGATTATTTACTGTATATATGCTCATTTGATGTTTGCATGAGAGTACTTTTGCTGTGGTTGCAGATTGCACCTTATATATTTATTGTGTAAATTTGTATGATGACTTAATTTTAGGTGTACACAAAATTTGATAGAGCTGCGCGGATTATTGGTTACTGTTATCACTTTAGAAAATAAATTTACTTCCAACATAATATATCAAATTAAGACTGAATTGGGTCCCTGTAGTGGCTAAAAATATGCACAACAGAAAAAAGTTGAAAAATCAAGGTTGAAAAGTAAGTGAACATGTCCCTCTGGTGGCCAGAATATACTAAACAAGGCATTATTGACATCTACGCTGAAAGAAACATATATAGTCTGCTGTTAACCACAAGGCTGGAAAATGCTAGTTACCTGGCTGTCATGCCGGCAATTTGGTTACAATGCTATGAGGAGCTGACCTGGAACAAGTACAGAATAAAGTTAAAGAATACTGACCTTCATTTTCTGTAGGCCACCTCTGAGTCTGGGCCCTAGGGGCTGATGTTACAATAGTGGCATCACGATAGGAGCGATATGCACTACAAAGAAATACGCTCCTCATTCCACGTACCAATCCCAGGCTGGCTGGATAAGTGAGCTGTTATTTTGGATGGCATCCTACAGCTTTTCCCTACACCTAACAGTGATGGTTCGCTAATCCTTACAGCACCACACATATAACCAGGTAAGTATTTAGTCTACTCTGCATAGATATCCTTTCACTGTTGAGCTGTTGCTAGTGTGGCATGGTTCTTTAAGGAAGGCCAGACTCGTCTAGACAACTAGCATTTTTAGAAGTAGGCCAACATTGTCGGCCCACATATTATAACAATGACGGATACTGAACCCTGATTCAACCCCATGTTCAGGGGAATTGGGCCTCATCACCTACAGACCCGCTGTCCTCACTGGCTCCTGAGTTGCTAGCTTTGTAGACACCCTTGAAGAGGTCTCATCCAAGGCCATACCACTGTCCTCAGAGATTCAAAAGTCTCTGGGACTTTCTGGAGTCAAATGAAATGTGTTCTGTAGAAGCCGCAAATCAACGGGGCACAGGGACAGGGGATCATCCATTCTTTGATTGCACAGGGCAAAAACCTTTCCACAGCCTAAAGCTCAGCCCAGTGTCGAAAGTTACATGGGGCCCAGTGGAAATAAAATCAAAAAGGTTTCTTTTAGTTGTACACCTGTCTTTTTTCCAAAGAAGTCCTGGAAATGGGAAAGTAACACATGTCCTTTCACCAGCTCTCACATGTTTTGCAGTACATGCCTGAGGCTCCAAAATTTGCACAGTTACTACTGTTGAGTTCCAAAAATTTCCAGATGCTTCCAGAATTCTCCAACCTCTCAGTAGTACCATCCAGTGGGAGTCTGCTCCTGCTGACTAAGCCAAACGTGTTAGAATGGGTAACCCAGGGGCCAGATTGTTAAGACAATTCCCAGCCCATGTACCCAATGTGAGATTTCCATCTATCTGCACAATTGTGTACAGATGGTGGGTCAGTTACCCCTTATTGCAAACCCCCAGGTCCAATGTACCTAACTGGCCTCACTTTGGCTGGGAGGCACTCTTGCACATTTTGCGGCTATGGGCTAGTGTCAGGAAATCCTGATGTTCATCTAAGGCCCATATGACATGGAGGCCTGGGCCTATAGTTGCATGCCAACACTTAAGGTAATTTTCTATTGCCAGACAGGCAGCTCACTCCACCTAGTCACCACCTGGTCCTACCCCAGCCAGGGTTCTGTGTACCTACAGTCCTGTATATTATAAGAATATTGAATCTCATGCAGCTTTATAGCACCTTTCCAGTTACAACATTCAACGAGTATGGTGGAAGCAATCCGTTACATCTTTTCTCTTAGCATAATTACAATTCACAAAACCCAAATATTTTGCCGTTTCGGATCACCTAGCTGTTTCCACTTGGTCAGGATCTAGGTGACATAGAGAAACGCCAATTACAGGGAAAAGAAGCCCCAGAGGGGGGCACACAGCATAGCCAAACTGCATCCTCTTCTATTCTCCATCACCACAGTACCTTAAGCATCACTTTCCCTTTATATATGGTAGCTGCAAGTAGGGAAGTTGTGACATCACTGCTACAAGACATAAGGAGGGCCCACTCTTCTGAGAGATGAGGGGTCCAAATTTCTTGTGTAAACTACTAATTACGCCACCCCACACCTACTGAAGAGTGACAAAGGCAGTCGTGTATGAAGTCCATGGCTCCCATCATAGATAAACTGGAGGATTGTGCGTAGCCACCCAAGAACAGGAAGGGTGTTATGTGTAAGAGATGAAAGGGAAAAAATAATACACTTCATTTAAGGACTAATCGTCTACAATGTATTATGGCTTTGTTTAGGGATCTAGATGTACTTTGAGTGGCCACAAATTAGACATGTAGTCTTACACCACATCCTGTACAATATATTCTGATGTGCACATATCATATTTTGGTGAAAACACTACAGGGATTTGAAATATCTAAGAAAGGTCTGAATTGGCTTGCTCCTACTTGACCCCAGGCAGAAATAAACCAAAATGATGATATGCAGTATGTGCTGACATGACTTTTCAGCTATCTCATATATTGTATATTTTATTTGTAGATGGAAATATTAGCTCCTTGGTGACAATCACCACAAAGACCCTTCTGCGCTATGATAAGTTACGGGAATTGCTAAGAAGTATACGTCTGTATTACCCCGATATAACAGTCATTGTGGCAGATGACAATGAAGAGCCTGAGAAAATTGAAGATCCAAATGTAGAACAGTACATTATGCCATATGCTAAGGTAAAGCCCATTTTTCTATGACTGAGGGATGTAACAAAGAGTTTTATTTTGTTACATAGCTTGTCCTAATTGTAAGCAGGTGGATGTCACATGCCAATGGTTTATTAAAAGGTTCTCTTGTTTTTCACTTGATGCCTACACTTAGATTTCTGTGTTAATCCTGTTGTGCTAATTGTGCTTGCCCTACTGAGGTGGTACTCCCTGGAAGGTAAGGGTTAACACTGCTGCCCAGGTTATCCCACTCTTTTTGGAGAAGTACTGCCCTCGGAGGAATATCGCCTGACTGGGGCCCCATAGTTAGTAAAACAGCCAGATGATGTAAACTACTGCTTGCACTTATCCACCCCCTGTGGGAACCCAGTTGTGGTTCCAGGGATTCAGACTCATGCTTGAACAAAGGGCTTTCTCATTTATCTAAGGTATGACTACCTCATGGGGCAATCGGGGCACCAGTGGACTAACTAAAAGGTGCTTAGAAGATTATGTATAGGAATGTGTATTGAAGACAAGTTGCCAAACTGTTCATTTGTTCTATTTAAGCAACTCCCAGTATTACTGGGACAAGAAGAGAGAGAAAAGATGCAGTATCAATGTCTAATGTTCAGTGAAGCTATTCGGAGGAGGCTATATTGCCTTTGCTAATGACTACAGTAATAGTGTGGAGTGCATAAGCAACCAGCTGGTTAGGAAATTGTGTAACTTGGCAAAGGCAATGGAGGGTCCTGATAGTGAGGGAGTTTGTGTGCTTAGGCTCCTTCCCTAGGGACCTGGAACCCCAATACTAGGTCTGACATCACAGCATGGGGCATCCTAGGGACTAAGCCTGGAAGTCTCAGAAAATGGAGAGAAGAATAGATATGGATTATATACAATAATTCAGCATTCAGGTGACTGGTTATTGGCTGGTGAAGTCCTGTACAGGCTCAGCAGTACAGACTCAGAAATGCAGCACAACACAGAGAGAAGAAATTTTAAGAGTATTGAGGAACTACAATCTCTAGTGTACAGTGGGTAATGAGTTAAAGAACTGTGCAACAAATTACAAGGCATGGAGAACCCCTGCTTTTAGGTTGACCAGTTGCCTTAACACCAGCCTTGTGTTAAATTGGAGCCTCATCTTACCTTTGGGGGCACTAACGGCTCTTTCCCGATCCCCACTTGGGTGCAGTAAGCCCACCCACATGGTGACATACACCCCCTACTGCCTGTATTTGTATGGGTGTCACATGGACAGGATGTAAGTGCCTGGGGTTCAACTTTAAATGATGTGTTTGCATGAACATGGCATAGAAAGTTAGAGATATATCAATAATTCCAAAGCAAGCCTTTTTCCTCTGTTCCTTACTTTGTTTCCTTGTTACATTAGTGCAGCTGATCTCCTCCAGCCACCTGGAATGCACCCACTCCAGAATCAGCTGTACAACATTGCCCTGAATAGGCTTCCTAACAGTGACGATGGTTCACAATGCCTGGCCAAGATTCCTTATAGGAAGTTTTATATCTCTCATTTCAGAAGGCTAACAATTAACTGAGGTGGCTACAGATTGGAGAATGAAATATTTCTGAGCAATAAACATACCTTTATTTTTTTTCCAGGGCTGGTTTGCGGGCAGGAATCTTGCTGTATCCCAAGTAACCACCAAATATTTTCTCTGGGTGGATGATGACTTTTTGTTTACGGAGAACACAAAAATAGAAAAACTAGTGGATGTATTGGAAGGAACCGACTTGGATATGGTGAGATCTGCTGCTACTTTTCTTTTACTGGATACCTCATTTACCTAAATATAGATGCAGAAGCAGCAGTGCTTTCAATCTCACACTGCAGATTTATAGCTATCAGGCTCTAGGCATAGGAGTGCACAGGCACACTAACATACCAGGAGGTACACTGCTATTTTTTCCAGAAGTATTTCAAGACATAAGGTACGGTTTTCAGGATGTACTTAGGCATATTTAGACATTTTCCCTGTACCATAGCATAGCCTCATTTTTTAATTTAGTTCCTCTTTAAAGCACATGCAGGGTAATGCAAGAGGTTCAATTTAAAGCATAATTCCACTTTTCAGTATAAGTAATCAACGTAGAATTGGGGACACAGTGGAAGCGCAGGAGTACACACTCAAATATATTCTACATAAATCCACTTTTGTTGAGAGAAAAAACATTCTCCCCTGGGCGATCTATGTACATTACAAGGATTTTAAGAAACTTTGTTGCAGATTCTTAACTTTTGTTATTCCAAAGAAATCCCTGTGTGTATTTCTGTATCCATGTGGGAAAGTGAGTCTAATGGGAGTGGTTTCAGAATTATTAATCAGCTGTGCACCTGCAGGGCTCTAATGAAGAAAGCTGCTGGGCCGGCGTGCCTTTACATGTGATTTCCTATTGGAAATATCTCGCCAAAAATTACATTTTTGTTGCAGGGGTGCCTGATCTCTGACTTGTATCTTAGAAAAGACTTCTGGCAAAATTGGTGAGCCAAATACACAAGCAGGAAATTATGTTTCTGGGGGGCGTTCTGTTCACATTCTGTGAACAGAAAATTACAGAGCTGCAGATTGAAAAGGAAAGATAATTTTAATAACATTTAATCACAATATGACTTGTGTCTCAATTGTATATGCTATATTATTTTTTCTTTATTTGCATTTTTTCCCCCATGAAAGTGGAGTTATCCTCTAAGGGCTTAGAGTCACAGCCACACAATTAGCTTCACATTTAGCTTTTAGATTCACAATTTATATTGATCTGTACACAGCAGTAGTGTATCTAAGCACACTGATCAATTTTGGTCTGCAGCGCCACTAGAACAGTCTGCATTCACAGACCTGCAATTGGCCATATTTTAGGTTGTACATATGTAAACGTTTGTGCGAATGAACTCTACTGCCGCTGCTCAGAGCCAACATGTAAACAATAGTGTGTGTTCAGTGGGCAGGGCAAGGTAAGTTAAGTTATATAGGGACACTAGGCAAAAAAAAAAAATCATAGGCTCCCCAAAAAATACAGACTAGACCCTTATCCAGGAATGCAGCCTGGGTGGCCAGGAAGGGCAAGGAAGGCTAGCATGCACCCCTTTTGAATTATACCAGGCCACATGCCTTCAAAATGGAGAGGGTACTTTGCCAAAGGGGTCCCCCTGACAAGGCTCCATGCCTAATGTTGACAGGGACAAGGGCTTTTATTCTCACATGCCTGCTCAATGGATGTGGGGGTCTGTGGAGGGGCTTTATTGTAATATGGAAGCCCCCTTAAGAGTAAGAGGGCCTCTAGGTATCCACCCTACCCACATGTGAATAAGTAAGGGGCACCCAAGTTGTTCACAAAAAAAAAATGACAATGTAATAAATGCATGCAGTCATGTCCCATAATGTAAATCCATCAATGAGCCCATCATTCAGCTCCATCATCAACCATGTTAGAACGTTAGAGAAGAGTGTACACTGCTCCAGGTCAAACATAATTGCCTCTGCCCAGGCTTCGTGGCACAGGTGCAGCTCTGCATCAAAGATGAGCATCAAAGGAATTCACTGGACAGCCGCACTCCGTTAAACACCTTTATTCGTATTTCATAAAATCCATGAGTCATACAAGTACAGGAGCATAGGAGACAGGACTGTAGGCTTACGTGTTTCACACCATCAAAGCGGGGTGCTTAATCATAGCCTGGGTCCCACAGTTGTTTGCCCGGTATATGTATGTGCAAACTGCACATCGTGGCAATCAGCTGTATACAGACCAGCAGTGTGACCTCATCTACCGGTGGATACTAATGTGTGCTGGTGAAACAACCAAATTAATTGCCACACACTATGAGATCGCAGGTCGATTGTGGTGACACATCCCATTTCCATTATAAAATCTATATGTAAAATCCAAAAATATACAAAAGTCACAAAGGATACATACATAGAAATAACAATAGTATGCGGTTACAGATATATACAACAATGTGCATCTTGTTTAATGAAAATCCATGTTTTATATTGAAACCAAATCTCACAATCTGATTCTTTGTATATGAAAAATGTACACATAAAAGTGTATCGAAGATACACCAGAAAAAACAAGTTGCATCATTTGCAAAAAATGCAAGAGATGAAAACTGTGACTAAGACAAAATACTGAAATATAGAAATTAAAGTTAAAAATTAACAGAACCCTGACACAAAAATAGTATGTAACTATTTAAATGCATGTGTGTTTACCATTGGACATAAAAAAGTCTGTGCAAATAGACACAGTGTAATATAATGATAATAATCCTATATATAAGAAAAAGCAGGCATGGAGGTAAATAGTTAAACAAATCTCCTATCGCCAAAGGGAAACAACAGATGCATATGGAGACTAGATGCATCGGGAGCACACATTTAAACCAAGCAATAATGCCAGTACAAGTATGACGCTCCTATGCAAGTCACAACTAGAGTTGAGCGAACCCGAACTGTAAAGTTCGGTTTCGTACCAGACTTTAGGGTGTCCGTGTTCCGAACCCGAACCTGGACATTTGAGAAAAGGTTCGGGTTCGGGTATTTTTTCGCACCTGTTGAATAGCTGCAGGGCAGCCAATCAACAAGTGTTTCACTCGTTTGCCCTTAGAAGCCATCACAGCCATGCCTACTAATGGCATAGCTGTGATTGGCCAGTGCATCATGTGACCCAGCCTCTCATCTCATACTAGTATAGGGAGAGGATGCTGCTGCTGCTGTGAGGGACAGATTAGCTTTAGAAAATCATCTCATACTAGTGTAGGGAGAGGATGCTGCTGCTGTGAGGGACAGATTAGCTTTGGAAAATCTGCTAAAAACAGCGATTTACACCCTGACAGTCGCAGAGTGGCTATGGGAAGTAGATACGATTTACCATATGGAAGAATTAGTAGCCATAGCAAACGACACAGCAGAAAGATTCCACACACAATGGTCTTCCTGGATCATTTACCGTTACTCTACTCAATTCACCCAAGCTTTGATTTTTTAGAGGTGTCACTACAAACACTCATAAAATTCGCCACCACTGCCCCTCCCCAGGCTACAAGGCCAACTTGTATACTAAGGACCTGCCCAGGGCCACAAACTGTGCAACCACATTAAAGTTCGCAGCTTAGACCCCCATTTCTCTATCGACATGCCGGGCAGCCGGAGGGGTAGGGCGGTCCCCCACCTTGGGACACAGAATGCTCCCACCAGGGGTGTCACTTGGTGGCAGGGTCTTAGCCCCCCCCCCCCCTCTCAAAGCCGCAGAGTTGCCTGCTAAACACAACAGTGGGCTGCTTCACTCTCACTCCCATTGCCTCATACCGATATGAGACCCGCACTTAATATCAGATTGGGTCAAGACAACTCATCTGCTCCCACTCAATAGGCTCAACTGTAACTGCTGACCTGTATGAAGAGAATGACATGTACATTTTAATTATCTGCCTTGTGAAATGTACATTTTACTGACTTATATGACTTTTATACCTTGCTTGCTAAACCAATAAAAAAACTTGCAATGTAAAAAAAAACAAAACCGCAATTTATTGGTGGGTTGGTGCTAGAGGAGATTTTTGTTTGCTAGAGTACAGAAGAGGGGGGAGGCGACAGATGGAACCTACACAGATGCGACATAGTATATGGGTAAAGCAATAAGGCAATATAATGTAAACAGATGGTGCACGCTATATAACTACTCATAAAAATGAGATACATCACATTCAAAGTTCAACCCTGTGGGAATTCTAGTGTGTTTTTTTTTTTTTTTTTAATTCCTCTTTATTATTTTTCAATCAATTTACAATCAAAACATCACACAACAGTTCCACAACATTCACAATTTTCACCCCAAAAAAAAAAATGAAAAAAACCCCCAAACCCCCCCCCATAATGAAACCCCACCCTCCTTCTCTATATACCAATCATATTGTTCCTTAACATTAACCCCTCAACATTGGTTTTCTCGTTCCACCAAACACCTCCAGATCTCCAGATTTTAAGGTCTAAATTATTTGACTTAATCCACTGCCGTCAAAGGCGAGGCTAACCACCTACACCAAATTTTATCAAATTTCTGCAGCTTCCCTTTATTCCGATATACTGCTTTATAACAGGGAAGGGCTTTATCCACTGAGTTTTTCCATAAGTCTATCGTGGGCGCCAAGGGACTCTTCCATGCCAGGACAATCTGCTTCCTAGCATGGAAGAGTAATAACTCAATCAACGTTCTCATTGTCTGGTCGGGGACCAGTTCATCTACCAACCCCAACAACCCGTGCTTTAATTCTGGTTTTAATGATACTGAAATTGTATCCTTAATAAAAGTCATAACTTCCCTCCAGAATTTTTTTATTTCTGGGCAATCCCAAAAGATATGCACCAGATCTGCTCCCTGTTCCCGACATCTCCAACAAATAGCCTCCCCCTCCCCCGATATCCTAGACATCCTGCTTGGTGTCAAGTAACTCTAGTGTATTATCTTATATTGAATTAGGTAGTCCCGGGTTGAGACCAGGTTTGACAGGGATTTCCTCCATATATTTTCCCAACTTTTACTGTCAAGATCCAGAGTTGGGCCCTGATGGATTAAGTTATATTCTATTATGTGATCTCAATGAACTGTGGTTCGTCCTACAGATCCTATAGCCCCCTCCCCCTCCGATAAACAACCTCTACAGCCCTTGTCCCTCGTCTAGACCACGTATAGAAAACCCTAACGGGTCTTTATTTTTTTAAGACCTCCCTTCAATACTGAAAATAATTCCTATGTTAAAGTCATAGTAATTTTGGTCTTAATTTCGTGCCCAACAACCCCAACCATCTACTTGACCAGGGGCTGGTCTGTTACTCTTGCAACTAACTCAATAATGAGAAGGTACGATCCTTCGTCTAACAGGACCGTACCTTCTCAGGGAACCGCGGGTGCTATC
>BLSH010122047.1:5255-28916 GCA_018402905.1 Glandirana rugosa | reverse complement strand
TCCTGGTGGAATGGTTACATCGTACAGTGACCTAGTTATCGGTATTCTTACAAAGGAGAGAACAGTATGTCCTGTACTTTTTTAATGATACTGGCAATCCCCTCCACTGTGTAAATCTTAGGAAACATTTTCCCTTCACAAAACCTATAAATGAAATTTGTGATCTTAAGCGTCGGGGCCTGAAAATATCTATGAAAGACCGTCCTGTCAATAACCAATATTTATCTACCGATTTCCCCCGGCCTCTACTATGCCGCCATCAGGATCTCCGACGTCAACATCCCAGTATACTTCACGACCGAAGGGTTTATATATCACCCTCCAAATTCCGTACCTTGTATCAAATTCCAAGCCCTAAGCACTGTTTTCATGGGGGTTGGTAGTATGTGTAACCCACTATTTCCCCTATATATTTGGGAAGCCAGCACTTCATATGACCCTACAACTGCAGCCTCTAGGACTACCGCCGTATCATCTCCGGCCCCCTTTAGCCATCTATTTATAACCAATAACTGTCCTGCCAGAAAGTATCTATAAAAGTCCGGGGCTGCGAATTCTAGTGTTTAAAGTAAATATCCAAAACACTTCCCTTTTACAAAGGATTCTAAATGTGTCACCTCCCCTAACGGTCATAGTAATTTTTTCATGTCCTGTATGACAAGAGAGGAAACATTCTTATGGCTATTGATCCAGTGACATGCTACATTGGTAAGGTGGTCCTTCTCAATATGTTAGGAGAGATTGGTGGCCTTTAAGAGACTTCCGCGCGTGCACGCATCGGAAACGGCGCCGAACGGCCCTATTTAAACCTGCAATGCTCATCAGCCGGTGCTGTCCATACTACAGCGTTAGTGTGTTCCTGAGAGCAACCTGTACCTTGAACCTGTATCCTGATCTTTGTTCCTGCGACCCGGCTTGTTTGACCTTGATTGACCTCCGCCTACACCGACCCCCAGCTTGCCCATGACGAGTTTTTCTGCCTGACCCCTTTGTACCTCGCTGCCTGCCTGTTAACGACCCTGCCTGTACCTGACGATTCTTCAGCCTGCACCCTATGTACCGCTTGCCAGCCAGTTGCCGTCTTCAGCCTGCCTCACTACTCTATGGATTGCACGAGCCACTGACGGACCCATCTCACCATCAGTGTTCCTGTCCAGCCCTCGTGCCCCCTTGTGCTCTGGAACCCTCTGTCTGCTCTATCAGGGGTTCCCGAACCAGGGCCATAAGAGTGGTTGCTTCCTGCACAAGACAGACTCCAATAGAGGTGAGATCTGGAGACTTATTGACCCCAGATCTCGCTGTAAAGAGGACCTGTCATGCACTATTCCTATTACAAGGGATGTCTACATTTAAAAAATCAAGTAAAAAGAAAGTATCAAAATAGAAACTGTCAGCGCTATATAAATCCTGTATAGTAATAATAATAATAATAGAAAAATAAACAAAAAAAAATGTAAATCGTCCCCGCGAGCTTGCGCGCAAAAGCGAACACATACTTACGTCGCGCCCATATATGTAAACGACGTTCAAACCATACATGTAAGGTATCGCCGTGAACATTAGAGCAAGAACAATAATTCTAGCACCTGACCTTCTCTGTAACTCTAAACAGGTAACCTGTAAAAATGTTTAAGGTCTTCAACAAAATGGCGCGGAGCTTATATCCGGTGTCCGCAATATGTGTCTAAGATAAAAAGGCTGGGAGAGGACCAATATGGTACCACTCCAGTAGACGTCCTGTGATGAAACTCGTAGGGTGGGACCATGTGTCACGCGTCACTTCCGGTCATATCCTCATCGTATTCCTGAACCATGGAACGCAAGACACAAGGAGGACTTACCACACAGGCTGGAAACTTTTAACCACTTGCCGACCGTGTAGCGTAGTTACACGGCCGCAAGTGGCACTCATTGTTCTGGGAGGACGTGTTATAACGTCCTCCCGGAATCACGCTCCCGCCCCCTGGGGGCGCGCACCTGGAAGCCCCCTGGGGGCGCGCACCTGGAAGCATTCGTGACCGCCGGGTCCGTGAGACCCGGCGCATCACGGATCACAGTAAATGGCCGCTTGGAGCGGCCGTTTACATGTGATGCTCCGTCATTTGACGGAGCGATCACGTGGTAAAAAAGCCAGCGGAAGTGCGGTGCAGTGTGACGGGAGAGGGGGGAGAGAGGAGACGCAGCAGTGCTGTGGACAGGATCTGAAGTGCCCACAGCACCGCTATGTGCCAGGCAGGGACCCTTCCTCACCCATGCACCCTCAGCCATGCCCACCCATCCGTCACCCATACATCCATGCCCACCCATCCGTCACCCATACATCCATGCCCACCCATCAGTGCCCACCCATGCATCCATGCTCACCCATCTATCACCCATGCATCCGTGCTCACCCATCCGTGTCCACCCATCCGTCACCCATGCTCACCCACCCGTGTCCACCCATCCGTCACCCATGCTCACCCATCCGTCACCCATACATCCGTGCTCACCCATCTGTCACCCATGCATCTGTGTTCACCCATCCATCACCCATGCATCCATGCTCACCCATCCGTGCCCACCCATCCGTCACCCATGAATCTGTGCTCACCCATCTATCACCCATGCGTCCGTGCTCACTCATCCGTCACCCATGCATCCATGCTCACCCATCCATACTCACCCATCCGTCACCCATGCATCCGTGCTCACTCATCCGCCACCCATGCATCCGTGCTCGCCCATCCGTCACCCATGCGTCCGAGCTCACCCATCCATGCTCACCCATCTGTCACCCCTGCATCTGTGCTCACCCATCCGTCACCCATGCATCCGTGCTCACCCATCCGTCACCCATGCGTCCGTGCTCACCCATCCATCACCCATGCGTCCGTGCTCACCCATCCATGCTCACCCATCTGTCACCCATGCATCTGTGCTCACTCATCCGTCACCCATGCATCCGTGCTCGCCCATCCGTCACCCATGTGTCCGTGCTCACCCATCCATGCTCACCCATCTGTCACCCATGCATCCGTGCTCACTAATCCGTCACCCATGCATCCGTGCTCACCCATCCGTCACCCATGCCAAACCATCCATGCTCACCCATCCGTCACCCATGCATCCGTGCTCACTCATCCGTCACCCATGCTCACCCATCCATGCTCACTCATCTGTCACCAATGCATCCGTGCTCACCCATCCGTGCTCACTCATCCATCACCCATGCATCCGTGCTCACCCATCCAGCCATGCTCACCCATGCATCCGTGCTCACCAATCCAATCGTGCTCACCCATGCAGCCTCATCCGTGCTCACCCATGCAGCCCCATCCGTGCTCACCCATCCAGCCTCATCCGTGTTCACCCATGCATCCGTGTTCACCCATGCATCCGTGCTCCGCCATCCATCTGTGCTCACCCTTGCATCCATGCTCACCCTTGCATCCATGCTCACCCATCCATCCGTGCTAACCCATCCATCCATGCTCACCCATGCATCCATGCTCAGCCAAGCATCCATGCTCCGCCATCCATCTATGCTCACCCATCCATCCATGCTCACCAATCCAGTGATGCTCACCCATGCAGCCTCATCCATGCTCACCAATCCAGCCGTGCTCACCCATTCAGCCTCATCCGTGTTCACCCATGCATCTATGCTCTGCCATCCATCCGTGCTCATCCATCCATCCGTGCTCAGCCATCCATCCATGCTCAGCCATGCATGCGTGCTCACCAATGCATCCGTGCTCACCCATCCATCCGTGCACAGTCATCCCCATCTATGGCTTATTCACCCCCATTTGTGCTCATTTATGCCTCATTCATGCTCATCCATACCACATCAGTTCTGATCCATGACACATCCATGCCACTATAGCACCCATCAGTGCCACTACAGTGCCCATCAGTGCCACCACAGTGCCTCACAATAATGTAATAGGTAATCAAATTAGATTTGAAATGTATGCCCCTAGAATGCCTGATGGTGCACCCTGCATGTTGGGCCTCTGTATGTGGCCAGGCTGTGTAAAAGTGTCACATATGTGGTATCGCCATACTCGGGACAAGTAGTAGAATATATTTTAGGGTGAAATTTTTGCTAGGTATATGTTGTGTGTTAGAAATATTGTATAAATGGACAACCTTGTGTAAAAGAAAAAAATGCATTTTCATTTTCTTTCTACATTTTCCAAAAACTTGTGGAAAAAAAATGAACCGTTCAAAAGACTTATTATGCCTCATAGTATATACATTGGGGTGTTTACTTTCCAAAATGGGGTCATTTTTGGGGCGTTTCTATTGCCCTGGTGCTCCAGGACCTTCAAAAGTGCAAGAGGTAGTCAGGAAATTATATGTGTAATTTATGTCCTTAGAACGCCTGATGGTGCTCCCTGCATATTGGGCCTCTGTATGTGGCCAGGCTGTGTAAAAGTCTCACACATGTGGTATCCCCATACTCAGGAGGAGTAGCAGAATGTGTTTTGGGGTATAATTGGTGGTATGCATATGCTGGGTGTCAGAAATAACCTGTTAATATGACAATTTTATGGAAAAAAAACTGAAAAAAAACCCCTTAATTTTGCAAAGAATTGTGGGAAAAAATGACAACTTCAAAAAACTCGCCATGCCTCTTACTAAATACGTTGGACTGTCTACTTTCCAAAAAGGGGTCATTTGGGGGGTATTTGTACTTTTCTGTCTTCTTAGGGTCTCAAGAAATGAGATAGGCCGTCAGTGCATCAGGTGTGATCAATTTTCAGTGATTGGCACCATAACTTTCACAAAGACCAAATAATATACACTAATTTGGGTTACTTTTACCAAAGATATATAGCAGTATAAATTTTGGCCAACATTTATGAAGAAAAATTACTAATTTGCAAAATGTTATAACAGAAATAAAGAAAAATGCATTTTTTTACAAAATTTTCAGTATTTTTCCATTTATTGCTCAAAAAATAAACACCCCAATGGTGATTAAATACCACCAAAAGAAAGCTCTATTTGTGTGAAAAAAGGACGAAAATTTCATATGGGTACAATGTAGTATGACTGAGTAATTGTCATTCAAAATGTGAGAGCACTGAAAGCTGAAGATCGGTCTGGTTAGGAAGGGGGTTTAAGTGCCCAGTGGTTAATATTTGAATGCTTGAGACTCTCTACGGAAATGTGAGTGCATCTAATTGTTTCATAAATAAATATTTTGCCATACAATATTGCGCAAGATTCTGCCTTTCTTATTTTATATGCTGTACCTGTGGGGAAAGAAAAAAACAGAAAGAAAAAAAACATCCAGGGAGTAGAAATATCTTGAAATGTGAGTAACCCCTTAGTGGGGAACGCCTTCTGGTGAGTGGTTTGGCAAACGGGGAGAGCACAGTGTGAATCACTTTCACAGAGGCTTGAAGTCTTATCACCACACCTGCAGCGTTGCATTTATTTGGACTTTTAACATAAGGATGTATAATCACATTTGCAACTCTTTATAAAGCACGAGTCACCTATATTGGAACACCACTAGTTTTAGTTTTATTATTGATTGGATTCTTAATTATTGATTGCATTTTTTTTATCTTTATATGCATTATTTGTGTATTATTTTATGAATTCATCTGTATTAGCAAAAAATAAGCACTCATTTTTTTGTGAATCATTTTATCCTATTTGTCACTTATTTTGACACAGAACACATTATTTATTTATTGTAATTTATCAACCTTTTTGCACAGAACATTTTTTTGAGTCGAATATATATTTTTTGAGCCGAATACATTTTTTCCACAACTTTATTTGCCATTTCCAATTTCACCTTCTTCGCTTTTACACAGACACATCTGAGTTGATCACATCGTTTACATATCCTCTCGTAGGCAAAGCAATATTTAAAACATGCAATCATTGATCCAAGCATTTATAAAATCTACAATATATAAAAAAACATTTCCTGTCAAGCAATATTTACCAGCACACTGGAGAATCCATGATAAAAACATTTTTTATCACTTTTGCTTCCATTTCAACAAGCATACAACATACTAATATTTAAACTTTGACCTAAACTTTATTGCAACAATTTATGATTATTTTTTCTGCCAAACAATACTTACCAACACGCTGGAAAATGTATTTAAAAAAAAAATGTCTTCAATTTTATTTTCACGAAAACATAGTACAACTAGTACAACTAAAGCAGTGCCATACCCACCATAATTCACATTATATTATCCAAACTACACCTTTGGGAAGTTTGAGGTGGAGGCTGCAGCTCTTAGATTAAAATAATTCATCCGTTTGCACGGAACATCCCATTTTACACTTAGCCACGTTTGAAAAATGACTGTGCATATACCGTGCAAAATAAAAAGTTGCAACAACCACCATTTTATTCCCTAGGGTCTCCACAAAAAAATATATAATCCTTAGGGGTTTTGAGTAATTTTCTAGCAAAAAATGATGATTTTATATGTAGGAGCGAAGTGTCAGAATTGGCCAGGGTAGCAAGGGGTTAAACCTGTTGTGACCATTATAAAGGGCTACCACTCTGTGTTTTGTTTTTTGTTTTTTTGTTTTTTAAATTTTATGTAATGGAAAATGTAATGTAAGTAGCTGAAACACACAAAGGTGTGCGGGAATTAAATCTACCAGGTGGGCAGGAATAGAGTTGGCATTATGGCAGGGAGCTCTACTAGGGAGGCAGGTGCAGAGTTGGGATTATGGCAGGGAGATCTACTAGGGAAGCAGGTACAGAGTTGGGATTATGGCAGGGGTATCTACCAGGGAAGCAGGTACAGAGCTGGGATTATGGCAGAGAGATCTACCAGGGAGGCAGGTGCAGAGTTGGGATTATGGCAGGGAGATCTACCAGGGAGACAGGTACAGAAGTGGTGATTTATGGCAGGGAGATTTCACTGTTGTAAAACGAAACCAAATAAATTCCCAGCTCAACCCATCAGCCGGCCTGCAACCAGCAGAAGCCAATCGGGTACTCGATGTCTTCCGGCACCTGCCAATCATCAGGCAGAGACCCAGAACTGCGATCTGTCTATCAAAAAAGGCAGCTTACACATGTATTTGCAAACGTGTGCAAATTAAACCCCTGTTTTTAACGCAAAATGTTAGACAGGTTAATTTGGTTGGTTGCAGGCTGGCTGATGGGTTGAGCTGGGAATTTTCTTTGGTTCTGTGTTGCCCTTCCATGTGCTACTTGCTGTTAAGGCCTGCTATAGGTGGGAGCAGTGGCCATTTGTACCTTTTGGAATACTGGTAAGAGGATGCACTGGTCACCTTTGCTGCCATTGTGCTATATGCTGGGTGTTCAGTGCACCCCTGTGCCTTTAAGAAGGGGTGGGCTCGGGGGCGTGGCCTGACGGCGGAGAAGAAGGACGCGTTCTGTGAGAGCTCTGGAGCTCTCCTGTCCTTTCCTCCGACACATCGAAGCATCTCACACGAAAATCCGACAAGGGCAGAGGTGTACCCTGCCTACATCACCAGCCGCACTCCGGACCCGCGCTGAGCCGGATCCGTGGGTAAAAGACGAAGCTTGCCGTTACTCCGTCCCGCACTGGGGAAAGCATCGGCGCCATCTTTGAGGCCCAGACGGATGCCGCTTCTAATCACAGAGCTGCAAGACCTGGTAAGCAGGGATCTGGGTGAGTCACTACACCCCAGCAGACAAGTCCGCTGTCCTCCTAAGCACAGATGGCCATTGCCAGCGAGGAAGACACAGACCAGAACCATAGCAGAGCAACCTCTAGAGATCCCCCCACACGTGGTCTGAACAAGAGTTCCCACATAATCTCAGAATCCACTGACACAGACTGTCTGGTCTTATAAAGCCCGTCATTAACACCAGGATACTTAGTGCCTGGGGACCCTGGGTGAGCCCGCTGCCCTATTGCGGCCTACACAACAACGCTCGGCGGCCATCTTGCTACACCCAAGCTGCGTCGTCCTACTGAATAACCAACTCTTACCCTCAGTAACTGGACTAGAGACATATTCCATGAACCCAGTGCGGGTCCCTATGACGGCCAATCCATCATGAGCACGCTCACATCACTACTGACCATGCCCATGTGATGACCATCAAACACAGCACTGAACCTTCAGCCACCCGGCTCACTACATTGCCATAAGTGCCCACCACATCACCTCCACCCCCACATCGAGCTCCTCATCAACATGACCCGCAAAAGGAAGGACTCCTCGCATCCGAAAAAGCTGAATGACTTTTTCTCCCCAACCAATAAGAGTCCCCTCTCTGACACTAAAAACAATAGTCCTTCAGCCTCCTCTTCCCCTGCCACAGGATCCCCAAGTCCTGTCTCCCAGGGAGGAAAAACTCATAACTCTCCAGCAATATCCACTCCAACCTCCCGCAGCCCAGTGAAGTCCAAGCCCCGCCTATCAGAGGAAAATACACCACGTGACCTAACTCCTAACCAGATATCCCTGGACGACACCAGAGAAATCGCAGAGACTATTGATACTTTCCCTACATCCAATCGGCCTGTATCAGAAACGACACTAAAAGACATGCTAGTCTCTCTGCGAGGGTCACTACATGCCGACATGATGGAGTGCATGAGGGGCTTCAAAGGAGAAATACAGGAGATGGGAGGCAGAGTAGATCATATTGAGAAGAAAATGGGGGAATATGCGACCTCATACAACTCCTTGGTTGACTCCCACAACAAACAATCTGATGAGGTAGCATGGCTGAGGGCAAAGGTCGCTGACCTTGAGGACAGGTCACGAAGGAATAACGTGAAGATTAGAGGCCTCCCAGAAGCTATCTTACCCAACCAACTCACACACTACGTCAGAGAAATGATGCACCACTATCTCCCTGATTCATCACAGGCGGAACTCATTATTGACAGAATTCATTGCCTACCTAAACCCTCCCACCTACCGGATAATATACCAAGGGATGTACTCATGCGAGTACATTTTTACCACGTTAAAGAAAAATTTTTGCTAGCCTTCCGTAAAAACACATGCCCTGAGGAACAATACTCAAACCTTCAACTGTACGCTGACCTCTCGCAATATACGATGCAGAAACGCAAAAGACTGATATCTGTCACGAAAGCATTAAGGAACCACAACATCGTATATAGATGGGGGTATCCCTCTAAACTAACCATCACCAAAGATGGTGAGACCACTACAATTTCATCTTTAGACGAAGGCTTAGCCCTTTTGCGTAAATGGGACATACTTCCAGGAGGATCAGACACCGACATGCACCCTAAACCCACATCATACCTTCAGGAAGAATGGCACTTGGTGGCACGTAAGAAATCGAGCAAGAAACACCTCTCCCAATCTGCCGGGATCAAATCGCAACACAATCAAACTTAAGTTCAGTGCTGTGGACATGCAATTCCACTTATACCCCCTTTTACACTGCTGCGCAGAAATCTGCCTACAGGAACAAGATGGTTCCTACATTTTTTATGTGCCTGTTGCACTAAACGTTTAACTTTATCTTTCCTTTTCTACTATCAGTGTTCACCAATGTTATCTGACAACTACCATGTAAATTGGACCGTCCGGATCCCCAACTCCTCAGCCCAGGAGATGCCACACAAATCCTCACTCTGGTTCGGGAGTGTAGAGGTAAGCGAATACCTTGATGGAACCCACCACATCATCTACATTCTCATAATCCCCCATGGCGCTTAAAGTGCTCTCGCTCAATGTGAATGGACTAAACCATCCTGCCAAGAGAGCGTCCATGTGGGCAGAAGCCAAAAAGCTACATGCGGATGTGTTGTGCATCCAAGAAACTCACTTCTCTACTATAAACCCACTCAAATGCACACACCGCAACTTCCCACATACCTTTTACGCCTCAGCACCAAAAAAACAGGCTGGAGTCCTTGTCGCAGTCAGATACTGTCTCTTTCCAAATGAAAGAAATCATTACGGATCAGACTGGCAGATATCTTATACTCATTGGCTCATTCAACAATTCTCTCCTCACTATAGTTAACCTATACACGCCAAACTCACACCAATTGAGATTCCTGAAAAGACTCTTCAAGAAAATCAACAAAAGCAAAGAAGGAGGTTTAATTATATGTGGGGACTACAACATTACAAGTGACTACCATGTAGACTCTTCTGCTACTCTAACCCGTCCTCCTCCCTCTTTGCAGAATCTACTACATTATGAAGAGGTGTATGATGTTTGGAGGTGTCGGCATCCAGGTGTAAGAGACTACACACATCACTCCTCCAGGCTCAATACATATGCGTATTGATATGGTGATTGTTGACAGGAATGTTTTATCAAAGGTATCTTCCTCCGCCATCCATGATATAACCTGGTCAGATCATGCCCCAGTGTCAATTACAATGGCGGAGGGACACACCTTAACTCGCCCCCTAGTGTGGCGAGCCAACTCGCGCCTGCTCCAGGAACCAGAACATGTCAATACTAGAGTTTAGCGAACTTCTGTTTCTGGGGGTTCTGCTGGTTTGGCCGAACTTCGGGACAAAGTCCGGGTTCGGGTCCGGACAGAACCCGAACTTTGTCCCGGACCCCGAACCCCATTGAAATCAATGGAGACCCGGACTTTTAGGTACAAAAAGTGTTGTAAAATAGTCCTGCAAGGTCCTAGAGGTCTGCAAAAGGAAGTAAATGTGGGTAAGGGTGGGAAAAGTGACCTACAAAGAAATGGGGACAGGGAAATAACTTTAAATATTTTAAAAAAAATAAAAACATAAAAAATGCAAAAATGGAGATCATCTTCAAAATGGGTCTGAAAAGTATTAATTAACATTAGAGGCCATAGAACTGTTCTAAAATCATCTTCAAACTGTGTCCAAAAAGTATAAATAAGCCGGGAGTACCCATATCACTGTTCTGCAAAATGTGTGTATCACTTTAAATGAAACCGGAAATCAGTGCACATCTCTTCTGCACAAGTATTTCAAGTCTGTGTGTCACTTTAAATCAAACCGTCAATCATTGCACATCTGATGATATATGATATCACTGTTCTGAAAACATCTGGAATCTGTGTGTGAAGAGCGAAACCATATGCATGCTCTTCTCTATGCTGTATTTTCAAACACACTATCCAGATGTTTCAAGTGCATGTATATGGTTTCTCCCCGGTTTTAGGTAAAGTGTTCTATTTCCAGATGTATGAAGAAAAGATTTAATGTGTGAAGAACATCTGTTCTGGTGCAGAACACATGTGTGTGAATAGCAGATGTGCAAGCATTAGCGGCAATATGAAAAGCGACAGAATAAAAAGAAGTGTTCTTCAGAAGAACACTATCATTACACATATATTACTGGCAGCAAAAATCTTAATAACAAGGAATTGGAGATCAGACAAAACTCTAAATTTCCGAGAAGCACTAGCTCTCGTACATACAAATTATGCCTTTGAATCTTTTCTAATAAATAGTCTTGCCAAACGCAAAGCATTCAACGCGCCTTGGGAGGTCTGGAGGGAACAGCTTGCAGACGACTAGACCGATACTATACGGGAGAACAGTAGGCAATTAAAATACTGAAAGACTTAAAAGTTCTTAAAAGACTCAATAGACCTAAGAGTCACCCTCGTCCAATCAATAAAATGGTGAACTATTTCCTACTTTCTTAGTTTTCTATTTCCTATTTTTCTGTTTCAGTTAATCCCCCAACCCCCTCCCCTTCTACAACCCATTATCCCAAGTTAGTATTCTGAGCATTGCATTAATAAGGTACAGTGTTTGCCTGCTCCATGTGAGCAGTACCTTTGAGTAAATAAATGTAATATAAATTCTGACAAACATGTAGCACTCCAACTCTCTTCAGAATGATATATGCAACATGATTTGTACCTGTGAGATGCGCATCTTGTTCATTATGTAACCGTTTTCTTTTTTTTTTTTTTGATACCCTGTATTTCTACCTTTTGTATCTTGGAAACTTAATAAAAACAAGTTTAAAAAAAAAAAAAAGAAGGGGTGGGCTCCTTGCAGGCTCACCTACCCTATGCCTATCCATTATGATGCATGTCCTACTATGGAGGCTCTCACTAATGTATAGTTAGGACTGCAGATAACTGGGTGCTTCTCACGGTCTCCACAGCTTACGCATGCATTTGCAAATCTGTGAAACCCCTGTTTTTAACACAATCTCTTACAGGATAATTTGGTTGGTTGCAGGTTGGCTCACGGGTTGAGCTGGGAATTTTCTTTGGTTTTTTTTTGCATGTGTTGCCCTTAGATGTGCTCTTTCCGATAAGGCCAGCTATAGGTGGGGACAGTGGCCATTTGTTTGTACTGTTGGATTTCATTGTTGCCCTAGGGACAATATGATTATAATCTCCTTTAGATGCAAGGACTGACTGCATGATTTTTATTCTTTGTAACCTGATGAGAAATTTCTTGATGGTGAAAAATAATAGAATATTATTTTTTTCGTAACGTTAATATGTAGTGGGCTCAGAAGCATGGTCCTGGGGCAATCATCCACTTAATGTTTTGATTTCCAGAGTTGATCTTCATAGAAAAATTGCTTTGTTAGAAAAAGATGCTCTTCTCGGCTGCTATTAATATAACTAGGAGGCGGCTGATAAACATTCCACTCTGCTTCTGTAATTTGACAGCAGCTCTCTAAATGCAGTGTAAGGTCTTTCTCTTCATCATCAAGTTTGGTCAAGAATTTTTTTCAATTCTGATCAGAAAATCTCTTTAGTTTACTTCATGGCCAGGACTGACAACTGTGTATCAGCATCATCGTCCAATATCATTTAACTTTTGCTTTTGTTACAGGTGGGAGGTAATGTGGCAGGTAACCATTTCAGCTTCAAACTCATCTGGGAGGAAGGCGATGATGAAGGTGATTGTCTACATTGGCGAGGAGGTGGATACCATCCAATCGAAGGTTTTCCAAATTGTGTCCTGACTGGAGGAGTAGTGAATTTCTTCCTGGCCCATACAGAGAAAATTCTTGGTGTTGGATTTGACCCAAAGCTGAACCGGGTAGCACATACTGGTAATTACAGTGTTTTGTATTTTTTTCATGTTTCCATGATATCTATTACATGCAAGTTTGAAATATGTTCGAAGGAAAGTCTGCATATATGTTGTTCAGGGAAATATGTACATTTAAGCAACCATTTCAAGAAAACCAAATTCATGTTCCCAGTAACAGGATATAATAAAAGGTCTGCAAAAGTAGAGAAACCATGCTCCATCTTTAACATTTTGATACAGTTGTACATTTTTTTGTCACTATAGAGTGAAAGAGAACAATATAGTTTATTTGGACCAGTAATTACCATCAAATAGCTACAGTTCCTTGAAAAAGTATTCGTATCCCTTGAAATTTTCCACATTTTGTCATGCTACAGGCAAAAACATAAATGTATTTTATTGGGATTTTATGTGATAGACCAACACAAAGGGGCACATAATTGTGAAGTGAAAGGAAAATGATAAATGGTTTTCAAAAATGTGTACAATTAAATATGTGAAAAGTGTGGGGTGCATTGGTATTCAGCCCCCCTGAGTCTATACTTTGTAGAACCGTCTTTCTCTGCAATTACAGCTGCAAGTATTTTTGGGGATGTCTCTACCAGCTTTGCACATCTAGAGAGTGACATTTTTGCCCATTCTTCTTTGCAAAATAGCTCAAGCTCTGTCCGATTGGATGAAGAGTGTCTATGAACAGCAATTTTCATGTCTTACCACAGATTCCCAATTGAATTTAGGTCTGGACTTTGACTGGTCCATTCTAATACATGAATATGCTTTGATCTAAACCATTGCATTGTAGCTCTGGCTGTATGTTTAGGGTCGTTGTCCTCCTGGAAGGTGAACCTCCGTCCCAGTCTCAAGTCTTTTGCAGACTCTAAAACAGGGTTTTTTTTCTAACATTGCCCTGTATTTGGCTCCATTCATCAACTCTGATCAGATTCCCTGCTGAAGAAAAGCATCACCACAACATGATGCTGCCACCACCATGTTTCATGGTGGGGATGGTGTGTTCAGGGTGATGTGCAGAGTTAGTTTTCCATCACACATAGTGTTTTGCTTTTAGGCCAAAAAGTTCAATTTTGTTCTCATCTGAGCAGAGCACCTTCTTCCACATGTTTGCTGTATCCCCCACATGGCTTCTCGCAAACTACAAACGGAACTTCTTATGGCTTTCTTTCAACAATGGCTTTCTTCTTGCCTCTCTTACATACTGTAATTGCCAGATTTGTGGAGTGCATGACTAATAGTTGTCCTGTGGACAGAGCTGTGGATCTCTGCAGCTCCTCAAGAGTTACCATGGGCCTCTTGGCTGCTTCTCTGATTATTGCTCTCCTTGCCTGGCCTGTCAGTTTAGGTGGACGGCCATGTCTTGGTAGGTTTGCAGTTGTGCAATACTCTTTCCATTTTCGGATGATGGATTGAGCAGTGCTCTGTGAGATGTTCAAAGCTTGAGATATATTTTTTTTATAACCTAACTCTGCTTTAAACTTCTCCACAACTTTATCCCTGACCTGTCTGGTGTGTTCCTTGGCCTTCATTGTGCTGTTTGTTCACTAAGGTTCTCTAACAAACCCCTGAGGGCTTCACAGAACAGCTGTATGTATACTGAGATTAAATTACACACAGGTAGACTCTATTTACTAATTAGGTGACGTCTGAAGGCAATTGGTTCCACTAGATTTAAGTTAGGGGTATCAGAGAAAAGGGGGCTGAATACAAATGCACGCCACACTTTTCAGATATTTATTTGTAAAAAATTTGGAAAAGTATTTATCATTTTATTTCCACTCCACAATTATGTGCCACTTTGTGTTGGTCTATGACATAAAATCCCAATAAAATACATTTATGTTTTTGGTTGTAACGTGACAAAATGTGGAACATTTCAAGAGGTATGAATACTTTTTCAAGGCACTTTATATGGATGATAAGAAAATCTTGCAGAGGGTCGGACATCAGCCTTGTTGCTGCTGATTTACAAGCCTGTAGTTTGTCAGTCAGCATTTGGCCGCACCCAGTCCTGCCCTATGCTTTTTGGAATGACAGCTAAAGTACCCTCTAGTGTGCTAGATTAGATATACAAAGTTAGTGGTTAGAGTAGGAAAATTTAGCTTGGCTGAGTGCCAGGCCTGGGTGGAGTCTGGGTCAAGGCTGAGTGACTCGGGTAGGCTGGGTGACTCAGTAAGCAGCATCTCTGGTGACCCCCCTGCTTTCTGAAACCTCAGAGAAGCTTCCAGAAGCAGTGGGTGGAGTTTAGGAGGAGCTGCTTGACGTATTGATGAGTGCCCCACCGAATCCCCAGCAAAATGGGCTATCAGGGGGCAGGCCACCTCATAAATACTCATGAGTCCTGTTAGCAGGGGAAGTTGGGTGGAAGATGGAGATGGAGTGCTGAGGAGGCTGTCAGAGGCCTTGGGCTGGGGTGCTGGAGAGATCCTCTACAACACACAGAGAAATCCTTCCTGGAACCACGGGAGCAAGGAAAGGAGAGCGGGAGCAGGGCAGCATGTCCAGGATAAGTCTGTCAGTCTGAAGATGACTGTGCGGAAGCTTAGCCAGGAGGGCATGTAAAAGGGGCAGCTGCAGCCAGGCGGATTGGCAGTGCCTGAAGACGTAGTGCTGGGATCAGTAGCCACAGGAATGTATGCTGGAAACTGAATTTTTTCTACTCACTTAAAGCGGTAGTAAACTGCGGCTGTTGTAAAAAAAAAAAAAAAAAAACTGCAAGGCAATGGCATAATGTGTTAGTTTGCATTGCATACTAACACATTATGAAATACTCCCTTTGTAACGAAGACCTCCAATGCTGTGCTGTCACCGCTGAGAGAGCCGACCACTTCCCCTGGTCTTTCTTCCGGGTTTGCACGTTCGAGCCCTTGATTCTGGCCCAAAACCTTATAGGTCCAGCAAGGTATGCCGGACCTTCAGAGCACATGCGCCGATGACGTAACTGGCTGCATCCAGTGTGAATATCTCCTAAATCGTGCAGGTTTAGAAGATATTAATTTTACCTACAGGTAAGCCTTATTATAGGCTTACCTGTAGGTAAAAATGACCAAGCTGGGTTTACCTACCACTTTAAAGGGGGCCTCGGGTTCTAAAGTCTGACTGTTTTTTGTCAGATTCACACACTGTGTGCCAGCTGGACTTCTGCAAGCAAGTGTGCTGAAGGAAGAGAAGGAGTGCATATAGACTGTATATAGGAGAAGTTGTCCCTGAGGTTGTTTGAAGTCATGTGGGCATCCTATAATTTCCCAATCCCAATCCAAGTTCTAATCCCTCAATAAAACAAAAACAAAAAAACAAAGAACTGGACTGGACTCTTTAGTGCCTGTGGAAATTTGGTGTGCTTGGCTGTGCAGGGTGGGGGATCCCATTCTACTTGCGGCTCTTTAGGGGGTGCGTTGCACAGCACTGCCTCTTTTTTGCTAAAGCCCTCCTGCTGTGAGTTGCAGTGTCTGGGAGGGGGAGCATGAGAGACACAAATGAAGGAGGATATGGCTTAGTCAGTTCACCTGCCAGGGTGGGTTTTTCAATTTTCCTAGAATTGGTCTATAATTTACTTTATGACGTTTGTGCAACACATCGCAATGGAATTTTGGTGCTTGTTTAGACTGACTTACAGGAGACATTAGTTATACTTAAAAAACAATTTTTTTAATTGCAGAATTTTTTATCGATGGTTTGGGACACCTGAAAGTGGGTTCATGTAGCCATGTTACTGTTGGACACCAGATAAAAGAAACACCAAAAGATGAAAAACTACTTAAAGCTTCAGAAAAATACAATTCATTCCGGGAAAACACTGCACAGCAAATAAGGACTAAACTCGGACTACTTTATTTCAAGAACCGGCTAAGCTGTTTCACAAAGCACTGAGTTTTTTTTTTTTTTTTTTTTTTGTTAATGGATGGTTGCTGATCAAGGGATCTAAAAAGTATTTTTTGATAAAATAAAATATCTATCTAAATATCGATCTATTTATGTTTTTCAGTTAATGACTTCATTGGCATTGAGTGAGTCTTGCTGATAAGCCTTAGTATTTAATAAAAAAAAAAAAACGACCAAAATTATATTTAAGGATAATATTTGTTTAGATAATGTGAAGAGAGAGATATTTTTAGGTTTAATGATGAAGTTTCCATGTATGGAACACCCTCTGCTTGGACATCAGTGGGAAGATGCTCACGGTTCACATTGGTGCTTTATGATGATCACAAGTTATTGCTCCAAAAAATGTACATGTTAAATTCCAGCCCAGATGGCCCATATCTGCCAGATTAGAAAAATCTGTCTGTTGCCAGCATGCTGGAGAGGTGGGATGGTGATATCAAGAAAATAAAAAAGTTTTTCACTGAATGGTGTCTGTGCCAAGCGAGCAACTCTGTGTGTTCAAAAAGCAGCAGGGCAGGCACTTGGAATGAGACCTGCAAGCTAGCGGCAATAATTGTATTAGTGATTCCTAATACAGTGATTTCCAGTTTCTACAGAGATCCCACAGGTACATGCATTACATACTTACATTAGTCAAAGATGGACCAATGTAACTATGCAAAAATTGGCATACCTAAACTTCAGCTTCAAAAACAAGATGACATTAAGGTTGTGTGATTTGGATTGGCTTTGTCTAAAAGGCGGGTATAAGTATACAGTGTGATGATCAGAGGCAGCTCTCTAACTAGGCAAATTAGCGGTCGCCTAAGGCCTCGCACTCACAGGAGCCTCATGGCCGCATAATTTGCCTATTGCATTGTTTCTCAGCTGGGGTTTCCCAGTTGTTCAACATTTCTAGGAAGTCCGCGGTGATCTACCCACCAATCACCAACAGCTGACGCCGGAAGGGTAGATCGAGATTCAGCCGACATGCAGAGTAGCACAGGAAGTGGCTGTAACTCCTCTCTCATGTTGTGCTGCTCCCCGGTGTCCCCTCCTCTCTTCTTGTCCATCCCAGTTTGCTTGTGACATCACCTGAGTGAGGAGTTACAGCCACTTCCCACGCTATTCTGCATTTGAAGAAAACTGCTAGGAAACATTGTGCCCCTATACCCTGATGTGCGGTTCCCCGGTGCCCTGATGTGCTGTGCCCCGTGCCCTGATGTGCTGTGCCCCTGTGCCCTGATGTGCTGTGCCCCTGTGCCCTGATGTGCTGTGCCCCTGTGCCCTGATGTGCTGTGCCCCTGTGCCCTGATGTGCGGTGTCTCTGTGCCCTGATGTGCGGGGTCCCTGTGCCCTGATGTGCTGTGCCCCTGTGCCCTGATGTGTGGCGTCCTTGTGTCCTCATGTGCTCTGCCCCGGTGTCCTGATGTTCTGTGCCCTGATGTGCTGTGCCCCTGTGCTCTGATGTGTGGTGTCCCGATGTGTGGTGCCCCGGTATTCCTGTGCTCTGATGTGCTGTGCTCCTGTGCCCCTCTCCTGAATGCCAAATGGTTGCCTTACCCATGCCCCAGTTAATTTTTATTGCTTGAATTATTTTTTTCCGTTACGGGCGCGAGTGGGGCCTCAAGTCTAAGTTTTTTGCCTAAGGCCTCATAATGCCTAGAGCCCCCTCTGGTGATGATGCTGCTTGATGAAGCCGCTTGAAGTTTCTGTTAACTTGATACAATGGTTCAAACAACATGCCTTATCTTTATCACATCTCAAGTTACAATATTTGCAGCCTCTAAAAGTACTAAAAGTCCCAGCAAATAGAATTTATTGTCTCAAACACTCTCTAAAAAAGGCCAGTCTTGTGAACTCTACAGACCCCTAAGGAACTCACAAGATGTGCATTTTGTAGAGAACGTACGATACTCAATGCCAAGAACTCCAGGGCTATAGAAGGTTTGAACAACCATGGGATTGATGAATAAAGAATTTGTCCCTGTAGAATCCCAACATACAACCTGGCCCTTTCTTCTCTTTCTATAAACCTACAAATTCCAACATGCCCACTTGACGGCCAATCCTTTTCTGGCAGTTATTGTTTACATCAGTGTTATATCAGTTTTTGCTAGACAATTACTTATAATCTCCCATATATATATATATATATATATATATATATATATATATATATATATATATATATATATATATATATTTTTAGCAGAGACCCTGGGAGAACACAGTATTTGCACAGTAGTTTTTGAAACGCAATTTTTGTGGAAAAAAATACACTTTAATGAATTTAAAAGAAAAACACAATATACGCCCCATTTTTTTGTTATACGAAAGATGATGTTATGCTGAGTAAATAGATCCCTAACATGTCATGCTTTAAAATCGTGCATGCTTGTGGAATGGAGCGAAACTATGGTACTTAAAAAATCTCCATAAGTGATGCACTTTTTTTTTTACAAGTTACCTGTTTAGAATTACTGAGGAGATCTAGCACTAGAATTATTGCTCTTGCTCTAATGTTTGCAGCGATACCTCACGTGTGATGTGAACACCATTTGCGAATGCATGCTCGACTTGCGTATGCGTTTGAGCATGGAGGGATGGGGGGTGCTTAACCACTTGCCGACCAGCCGCCGTCATTTAATGGCGGCATGTCGGCTCTTCTGTGCAAATTGCCGCCATCTGATGCACAGCACACACTCACTGGCTAGTGGGGGAGCCAATCAGAGGGTGGGGCAGACTTGATGTCCGCCAGCCACCCGCGATCGCTCCCCTGCAGTGAGCGCATGGGGATCTGCAAGTGTAAACAAAGCAGATCCCCTTTCTGACAGGGGATAGGAGAGTGATTGTCTGTTCCCAGTAAATGGGAGCGGTGCTCTCTCTCCTCCCCCATTCATCCCAGCCCCCACACAGTTAGAACACACTGACAGGGAACACATTTAACCCTTTGATCATCCCCTAGTGTTAATCCCTGACCTGCCCATTTATACAGTAATCAGTAGCTATTTATTGCACTGGTCCCTGTATAAATGTCAATGGTCCCAAAAAAGTGTCAAAAGTGTCCGATCTGTCTGCTGCAATATCGCAGTCCCGCTAAAAAATGCAGATCGCCGCCTTGACTAGTAAAAAAAAAAATGAAACAAAAAAAAATGCCATAAATCTATTCCCATAGTTTGTAGACACTATAACTTTTGCGCAAACCAATCAATATACGCTTATTGCGATTTTTTTTTTTTTTTTTTTTTTTTTACCAAAAAGATGTAGAATACATATCGGCCTAAACTGATAGAAAAAAAAATTGTATATAATATTATAGCAAAAAGTAAAAAATATTGGGTTTTTTCAAATTTGATGCTTTTTTTTTTGTTTATAGCGCAAAAAAATAAAAAAACGCAGAGGTGATCAAATACCACCAAAAGAAAGCTCTATTTGTGGGAAAAAAAGGACATACATTTTGTTTGGGTATGTCGCACGACCGTGAAATTGTCAGTTAAAGCAACACAGTGCTATATCGGAAAAAAATGCTCTAGTCAGGATGGGGAGCAAATCCTTTCCGTGGCTCAAGTGGCTAACATTTTTTTTTACACTGTCTTTTTAATTTGATTTTGGAAAAAGGTATCTCCCATGTGATTTTTTTGCAGCAATAAGCTTCAAAAAACAACCCAGTTTTTGTGTATTTATAAAAATAGAAACAAGTTTTATTTGACATGTAAGTACAGTCACATGCAAATTTTAAATGATCAGACCTGCTCTATACAGTCCGATTCCTGGTCTACTGTGTAATAGAATACAAGAAATTTTAAAACATTGCTATATGTAGCCACCAAAACTTCCAACGCGTTTCGACTAATAATCTTCCTCAGGGGACAACATGATTGGTAATAGGCCTAAATAGAAAAAAAAAAAAACAAACAACAGAAAGTAATGACAAATATATTGTTTCACATAAATTGGAGAATGTAGAAATATACAAAAAATCTATGTCTGCAAATATAACTTACGTAATAGACCAAATTAGAATCAGAGAGACTGTAATTCGCTTCAGGGGTCACTGACAAGAGCAATGAGACACTAGAAGGGTCTACATCACTCCCAGATTGCTCTTGTATGTGTACTGAAATTCCTGAGATAGCCAGTTTACCTGTGAAAGGGCTCCATCAGTGAGCTGTTTGAGACGTTGGCCTAATTATACTACTGCTGTGATTATCCATTTATAGAGGTAGCAAATGCCTAAACAATGTGTCCAACAATCCTTAAGGCATGAGGAGTCAAGGTGTGCTGGCAGCCTTGTAAGTAAAAAAATAAAAAGTAAAAAAAAAAAATACATAAAAGCTTAACTTCCTGATCGATACTTTGAACATCTAGTAAGTGTTGAATAGGCTGTGATTTATTTTGTGCTTTTTTTATGTGGAGATACTGTGGAAGTCAGCCTTTCTCAAACTTTATAACACAGAATAACCCTTAAAATAACTTTCTGGTCTAAGGAAGACCTGCTAAAGATGATTCTATCTACAACTCATATTACATTGGTGTGATGGTCAGTGGAAAGAATGTTCCTTCACTTGTCATTGGGAAGAATTACTCCCTTAAAGATGGCTAAAAAGATCAATGGTGTCAGTGGGAACTTATCTGAAAGGCAGGAATTGTTCATTGCCCAGGGTACCCCTAGTAACCTCTGGAGGAACCCTAATTGAGAAACCCCCGGCATAAGCTGTTGTGATAGTTTTTGAAAGCTGGATGTACAACTCCTATTCATCTGAAATGCAAAAAAACTGCTATAGTTGTAAGACGTTGAAAACTTTCACTGCGCTGTGAACTCTCATTACCTATAAAATATTTATGAGCGTGTACTCCAAGAGTCAATGGAAGCGATGCTGCTCTTATCACTGAATGGATACAGGACTAAGGCCCCTTTCACACTGAGGCGTTTTACAGGAGCTATTTAGCTAAAAATAGCGCCTGTAAAGCGCCTCAAAAATCCCTCCCCACCCACCCCAATGTGAAAGCCAGAGTGCTTTCACACTGGGGCGGTGCGCTTGCAGGACGTTACAAAAAGTCCTGCAAGCAGCATCTTTGGGGCGGTGCGGTGAGCGGTGATACACCGCTCCTCCACCGCCCCTGCCCATTGAAAACAATGGGCAGCGCTTCCGAAGCGGCTGCACACCGCCTCGGTAGCGCGGCGCGCCGGCACTTTTAACCCAGTTTTAACCCCTTGGAGGGGGGTTAAAAGTGCCCCGCACCCGCCTGCATAGCGGCGCCGTAGCGCCTCTATAACAGCGCTAAATCCCCGCTGAGACTAGCGGGGATTTACCGCTACCGCCTGCCAGCCCCAGTGTGAAAGGGGCCTAAGGATCCCCTTCCTGGATGAATAAAAATATTGACATGCCTCCTGAAAACTGTTTAATTCATAAGATATGGCTGTAACTGGGATAGTACAAATATCTGGATTTAAAGGACACACCTGTAGGTATGCCATAAAAAGTAAGTATGAATAACAGGGAATATTTTAGGTAACTGAAAATCTGCATTACAGAGTATGTTAATTTTTTTCATTCCTGGTTGTATTCCAAAATTGAGCTTGAAAAGCAAGACCTAGGACAGAATTCATCCTGCAGTAACTCATTTCACCTATTCAGTTGGTCTGAATAATTTGATAAGATCTTTAGCAAACAATTAGACAAATGTAATACTTGGTGCTGCCGTAAGACCACATGAACAAAACCGCATATTACAGCGCACGCGCAATAATGACATTTATATAGCGCAAGGCTATTTAAAAGTACCTGAACATCTTTGAACAAAAAAATGGGGAGTCCGTCACACTAAATTGCCATGAAGTGCTTAGCCCACTACTGCGTCAAAGTACCCCAACTCAGTGGGTTCTACACTAACCATTAGGGATGGGCCGAACACCCCCGGTTCGGATCACACCAGAACATCCAAACAGACAAAAAATTTGTGGGAACATTCAAACACCGTTAAAGTCTATGGGACCCGAACATGAAAAATTAAAAAGTGCTAATTTTAAAGGTTTATATGCAAGTTATTGCTATAAAGCATTTATGGGGACACGGGTCCTGCCCTAGGGGACATGTATCAATGCAAAAAAAAGTTTTTAAATTGATTGTTTTTTCAGGAGCAGTGATTTTAATAATACTTAAAGTGAAACAATAAATTTGAAATATTCCTTAAATAATGTGCCTGGGGAGTTACTTAGTCCGCCTGTAAAAGGGCGCACCTCTGTGATGTTTAGAACATAGCCAGAGCAAAATTACATTTCCAAAGGAAAAATTGTCATTTAAAATCGTGGCTGTAATGTTTTACCGGTTTCCGGCAATATTCAAATAAAATCAGTGAAAAAAATTGCATAGGGTCCCCCCCCCCCCAAGTCTATACCACTCCAGCAGCGAGCGGCACTAACTGTTACCTAATGTTGTCCCCCGTGAATAAAAGTCTAAGGTCTAAGGCTATTCGGGGGGACGGACGTGTGGGGGTGTTGGTGTCGGGTCCCAACACCCCTTACCTGAGAACATGCGTAGTTGTACAGCTCCTGTACATCGGACCATGCGAGTGAGCGGGGGGGGGTAGGACCGACCGGTCCCGACGTACGAGCCTATTCCCAGACCAAACCTAAAATCCCCCCTGGGGTGCAGTTAAAAAAAAAAATTTACAACCGTGCCCCAAGGGGAATTTTAGGTTTGGTCTGGACTAACCGGACCATATCTGAACCCCCCCCCCCCTGGGATACGTTAAAAAAAGTGACTAAAATAAACTTATAACGGCCTTTGGCCATTTTGTAAT
>BLSH010122032.1:27717-38659 GCA_018402905.1 Glandirana rugosa | reverse complement strand
CCTTTGAACTGCCTTTGGTGTGCTAGGTCCCTGGGTGCGGTGGGTAGTAGCAGGTGTACTGTCTAGGGGACGCTCGCTCCGCTTTTGCAAACTGCTTCCTCTTTTTATGTGCTGGTGCCTCTGTGCGACCACCACCTCTTCCTCCAAACTGCACATGTCACTCACATGACCCTGATTCCACGTGGGGTCTAGGACCTCATCTTCCTCCTGCTCCACATCATCTTCCACCCACCCTTCACCACTGCCCTCCTTGTCAGTCTGCACACTGTGGAAAGCTACAACAGTTGGCACCTGTGTTTCGTCATCATCAGAGACGTGCTGCGCTGGTGTTCCATGTCCTCATACTGCAACAGAAGTGGTTGGGCATCGGTGCACTCAATGTCCTCCACTTCTGGGGCAGAAGAGACATCAAAAAGCAGAAGAGACTGTTGCATGACTTGGGGCTCAGACTGCTTGGCTGATTTACAAGGGGCTGAGGTAAAAGACAGATGGCCATGGGGTTCAAGTGCCAACTCTGAGCTTTCATCCAGGGACCGGGTGGGAGACATTGTGAAGGAACTGGAGGCATTGTCAGCCACCCAATCTACTAATCGCCTGTACTTGTTCTGGCCTCACCATTCGTTGAGCGGCATTCGAGCCTACCATATAATGTTGAAGGTTCTGCCGGCTACTCGCAGTTGAGGAAGGTGTTTCACTTGTGCGTGTAGCTGGCACAAATCAACCACGTCCTCTCCTTGCAACAGGAACTTCACCAACACCACCAACACCAGCAGCATCATCAGCACCACGACCACGTCCCTTATTTGACGATCTCCTCATTCTGGCCGCAAATGTACTATGTAGCACTATTTATTAATACAAAAAAAAAATCTTTTTTTTTTGAAAAACAACAACGTAGGCACACTTTTTATTTTTGTGCAAGAAATGCACCGCTCACACCAACATCAGGAACCTCTCCCTATAGAACTAGGAGGTGATTTTAGAACACTAATCTGTCCCTCACAGGAGCAGCAGGAACCTCTCCCTCTAGCAGTATGTGATGATTTTAGAACAATAATCGGTCCCTTACAGCACCAGCAGGAACCTCTCCCTATAGAACTAGGAGATGATTTTAGAACAATAATCTGTCCCTTACAGTACAAGCAGGAACCTCTCCCTATAGCAGTAGGAGATGATTTTAGAACAACAATCTGTCCCTCACAGCACCAGCAGGAACCTCTCCCTCTAGCAGTATGTGATTATTTGAGAACAATAATCTGCCCCTCACAGCACCAGCAGGAACCTCTCACTCTAGCAGTATGTGATGATTTGAGAACAATAATCTGCCCCTCACTGTACCAGCAGGAACCTCTCCCTATAGCACTATGTGGTGATTTTAGAACAATAATCTGTCCCTTACAGCACCAGCAGGAACCTCTCCCTATAGAACTAGTAGATGATTTTAGAACAATAATTTGTCCCATACAGCACCAGCAAGAACCTCTCCCTATAGCACTAGGAGATGATTTTAGAACAATAATCTGTCCCTCACAGCACCAGCAGGAACCTCTCCCTCTAGCAGTATGTGATTATTTGAGAACAATAATCTGTCCCTCACAGCACCAGCAGGAACCTCTCCCTCTAGCAGTATGTGATGATTTTAGAACAATAATCTGTCCCTTACAGCACCAGCAGGAACCTCTCCCTATAACACTAGGAGATGATTTTAGAAAAATAATCTGTCCCTTACAGCACCAGCAGGAACCTCTCCCTATAGAACTAGGAGATGATTTTAGAACAATAATCTGAACCTCACAGCACCAGCAGGAACCTCTCCCTCTAGCAGTATGTGATTATTTGAGAGCAATAATCTGTCACTCAAAGCACCAGCAGGAACCTTTCCCTCTAGCAGTATGTGATGATTTTAAAACAATAATCTGTCCCTTACAGCACCAGCAGGAACCTCTCCCTATAGAACTAGGAGATGATTTTAGAACAATAATTTGTCCCTTACAGCACCAGCAGGAATCTCTCCCTATAGCACTAGGAGATGATTTTAGAACAATAATCTGTCACTCACAGCACCAGCAGGAACCTCTCCCTCTAGCAGTATGTGATTATTTGAGAACAATAATCTGTCCCTCAGAGCACCAGCAGGAACTTCTCTCTCTAGCAGCATGTGATAATTTTAGAACAATAATCTGTCCCTTACAGCACTAGCAGGAAACTCTCCCTCTAGCAGTATATGATGATTTGAGAACATTAATCTGTCCCTCACAGCACCAGCAGGAATCTCTCCCTCTAGCAGTAGGTGATGATTTTAGAACAATAATCTGTCCCTTACAGCACCAGCAGGAACCTCTCCCCATAGAACTAGGAGATGATTTTAGAAAAATAATCTGTCCCTTACAGCACCAGCAGGAACCTCTCCCTATAGAACTAGGAGATGATTTTAGAACAATAATCTGTCCCTTACAACACCAGCAGGAACCTCTCCCTATAGCACTAGGAAATTATTTCAGAACAATAATCTGTCTCTCACAGCACCAGCAGGAACCTCTCACTCTAGCAGTATGTGATTACTTGAGAACAATAATCTGTCCCTCAGAGCACCAGCAGGAACCTCTCCTTCTAGCAGCATGTGATCATTTTAGAACAATAATCTGTCCCTTACAGCACTAGCAGGAACCTCTCCCCCTAGCAGTATTTGATGATTTGAGAACAATAATCTGTCTCTCACAGCACCAGCAGGAAACTCTCCCCACAGAACTAGGAGATGATTTTAGAACAATAATCTGTCCCTCACAGCACCAGCAGGAACCTCTCCCTATAGAACTAGGAGATGATTTTAGAACAATAATCTGTCCCTCACAGCACCAGCAAGAACCTCTCCCTATAGAACTAGGAGATGATTTTAGAACAATAATCTGTCCCTTATAGCACTAGCAGGAACCTCTCACTATAGCACTAGGAGATGATTTTAGAACAATAATCTGTCCCTCACAGCACCAGCAGGAACCTCTCCCTCTAGCAGTATGTGATGATTTGAGAACAATAATCTGTCCCTCACGGCACCAGCAGGAACTTCTCCCTCTAGCAGTTTGTGATGATTTGAGAACAATAATCTGTACCTTACAGCACCAGCAGGAACCTCTCCCTCTAGCAGTATGTGATGATTTGAGAACAATAATCTGTCCCTCACAGCACCAGCAGGAACCTCTCCCTATAGAACTAGGAGATGATTTTAGAACAATAATCTGTCCCTTACAGCACCAGCAGGAAACTCTCCCTATAGAACTAGGGGAGGATTTTAGAACAATAATTTGTCCCTCACAGCACCAGCAGGAGCCTCTCCCTATAGCATTAGGAGATGATTTTAGAACAATAATCTGTCCCTCACAGCACCAGCAGGAACCTCTCCCTCTAGCAGAATGTGATGATTTGAGAACAATAATTTGTCCCTCACAGCACCAGCAGGGAACCTCTCCCTCTAGCAATACGTGGTGATTTTAGAACAATAATCTGTCCCTTACAGCACTAGCAGGAACCTCTCCCTCTAGCAGTATTTGATGATTTGAGAACAATAATCTGTCTCTCACAGCACCAGCAGGAAACTCTCCCCAGAGAACTAGGAGATGATTTTAGAACAATAATCTGTCCCTCACAGCACCAGCAGGAACCTCTCCCTATAGAACTAGGAGATGATTTTAGAACAATAATCTGTCCCTCACAGCATTAGTAAACTGTACCTAATCCAATATCAGATGATTTTAGAACGCTAAGCTTTCCCCTCACAGCACCGCCAGGAACCTTTCTGTAATATAGGATGAGATGATTTTAGAACAATAATCTGTCCCTCACAGCACCAGTAAACTCTACCTAGTCCAGTATCAGATCGTTTTAGAACGCTAAGCTTTGCCCTCACTGCACCGCCAGGAACCTTTCTGTAATGGAGGATGAGATGATATTAGATCGGTAATCTATCCCTCCCAGCAGTAGTAAACTCTACCTAGTCCAGTATCAGATTGTTTTAGAACGCTAAGCTTTGCCCTCACAGCACCGCCAGGAATCTGTCTGTAATGCAGGATGAGATCATATTAGATCGGCAATCTGTCCCTCACAGCGCCGGCAGCATGCTCTCCCTACACTAGCCTGAGACGATGTGACACACGGCATACGTGACTCCAGCTCATATAGAGGCTGGATCACATGATGCACTAGCCTATCACAGCCATGCCATTAGTAGGTATGGCTGTGATGGCTTCTAAGGGCAAACAAGTGAAACGGTTGTTGATTGGCTGCCCTGCAGCTATAGAAAAGGCGCCAAAAATAGTCTGGGTCACATGATGCACTAGCCTATCACAGCCATGCCATTAGTAAGCATGGCTGTGATGGCTTCTATGGGCAAACGAGTAAAACACTTGTTGATTGGCGGCCCTGCAGCTATAGAAAAGGCGCGCAAAATACCCGAATACCGAACCCGGACTTTTTTGCAAATCTCTGGGTTTGGGGCACGGACACCCCAATGTCCGGTACGGACCCAAACTTTACAGTCTGGGTTCGCTCAACTCTAGTCTTAGGCCATTCCCCCCTCGGCAGCGGACATCTTGGAGTCACGCATGGAAACCCTTCCTCCCAATTCCCCAAAGGTCTCCGGGCTGGATGTTACTATGGCGGTCCAGCCTTTGGACCCAAGTTATGGGATTATGGGTTATCTGGAAACTTTGCCAATGACACTCCCCACATGTTTCAACTGGAATGTTACTGATAGCTAATCTGGATTATTACATAATCCCAATTTGCTAACCCTAGATCCCCGAACACGCTGGCTCCTTTGGACTGCATTTATACCCGTGAAAGGATCATCAGATCTGAACTAGCTTCTCCAAGGAAGCATTCCCCCAATAGTTTTTCATTGATTCTTCCCTGACTCTGCCTATGGGGGGATGTTATAGTGGTATTAATCACTTTTCTTATAGTTTGGACGGAACTCACGGTCAGTAAATAAGTGGGAAGACGGGCCCTTCTTATCCCAGGCTGGTTTCTCCTGTCTCCATGGTTGGACATGCTACCCTCACTTGGTCTTCCTGACCCGCATGGAGGCCACCCTTCGGGATGTCCCCGGTGCGCATCAGGTACACTTTGTAGGAGATCTTCGGATCTCTCCTTCTGGTTTTGCAGATCAGAGACCCCTATTGTTTCTGATCCCGATTACAAGTTATCTTTTCTGTGTTTGGTTTTTCTTTTTTTTTATCTGTTTTATACTCTCAGTATATTGGTTATTTATGGTTTGGGGAACAGTACTTACACTTCTTAATGATATCCCACAGGCTTTACAATTGCCCTTAGCCCAAGGTACTAACATACGGTCAACCTCTGTGTGTGTGAGATGGCGACCCCCTGCCCTGTTAAGCTTCTTGCACACTCTTAACACTCAAGTAATACATTTTCTGGTGTACTACACTATGCATTGCTCAGATGTCACTCACGTGTATATCGCATGATGTGCAGGGATTTAATTCCTCGAATAAAAGGAGGAAAGCATTTCTGCAATACAAACACCTAGGCGCTAAAATCATTCTCCTGCAGGAGACCCATTTCTCCAAATTGAAACATCCCACATATTTCCACAGAATGTACAATCGTGCATTCTTTACAGTGGCCCCGAGCAAGGTCAGAGGTGTTGCCATCTTTCTACATCAATCTCTAGCCTTCCATGTTCAGCATGTATACAGAGGCTGTGATAGCAGGTACATTATTCTAAAGGGCAGCATGTCTGGCAGAGAACTCGCAATCGCAAATGTTTATGCTCCAAACGAGAGGCAGTCCTCATTTTTCACTTTTTTCCTTGAGAAACTGAAGGAATATCAGTCACCTCACATGATTTTGGGAGGTGACTTTAATTTGGTGGTCTCCCCACAGATAGACAGGAGTCGCCTCTCCCCTAGCTCCGGTTCTTTCTCTAAAACAATGCTTAAACAATTAAACACACTCCAATTAATCGATTCCTGGAGAGCCCTGAATGTGGGGGCAAGGGACTATACTTATTACTCCCATCCACACGATACATATGCCGGATTAGATTAAGTATTTTGCACCCCCATCATCTTAGCGAATTCCAGATCAGCTTCTATACACTGCTGCCCTTGGTCAGACCACCAGATGGTGTCCTTTACCACCTCCTTAGTAGGATTACCACATAACTTGTATTCCTGCTGGATCAATGAATCATTGAATACAGACCTTGGAACACAGGCGATAATCAGAGGTCATATAGCCAAATACTTTCGCCTTAACACTACCCCAGATTCTCCAATTACCACTATATGGACAGCCCATAAGGCGGTCCTGAGGGGGCATCTCATTAAATTGGCTTCAGATACCAACAAAGCCAGATTGTCCTCGATCCTCACGCTTACTCAGGAGATCGACCAACTATATAGGAACCATCAGAACTCTCTAGATCCTACCACATTAGAACTTATCTTATCTAAAAGAAGGGAATTAGATTCCTTGTTCTCCTATAAAATGGAAAAAGCGCTGAGGTGGTCCAAAGCCACATTCCTTTTACATAGCAATGCATACACCTCTATGTTTGCACGTAAATTGAACAACTCCATAAAACCCACCCGTGTCTATAAACTCAGGAGCTCTGGTGTTCAGGTGATATCTCACCCAACGGATATCATAGGCATTTTCCATAAATTCTATAGCTCCCTAATGGCCTCTACAGATAGCCAGATGACCCCAGATTCGCTTGCCTGGCTTGGGGATCTACCTATCCCCTCCTTGACTGCATCCCAAATAATGGATTTGAACACCCCTTGCACGGAGGAAGAGATCAATGGTGTAATTAAACAACTTAAATTGGGCACTTCACCTGGCCCAGATGGATTTTCAGACATATATTACAAGCAGTTCTCAGATCTGCTTGTCCCCAAACTCACACATTTGTTTAACTCCATGTTGGAGGGTGGGAGATTCCCAGAGGAAATGTTGCTAGCCAGTATGTCCCTGATCCCTAAGCCAGGCAATTTTCACCCTATATCGGTTATGAATAATGATGTTAAAATTTTTTGTAAACTCCTCACTAATCGATTAGCAGTGGTAATCCCAGGCCTGATCTCCCCCTTTCAATCAGGATTCATACCAGAGAGGCAGATTACGGATAACATTCGGTTAGCAGCCAATGTAGTACAAGATGCTAATCTTACCTCAAAACCTCTTTTGATGTTGAGCCTCAATATCAGTAAGGCATTTGATAACGTGACATGGCCATATCTTGGGGAAGTTCTCCAACGATTCGGTTTCAAAGGAGAGTTTTTGAAAGCCTTTGAAGCTTTATATACCAACCCCCAGACTAGGATTAAGATTCCAGGTAGCATATTCCTGTTTTTCAGGGTTGGTAGGGGGACGAGACAGGGATGCCCCTGTCTCCACTGTTATTTGCACTGGCTATTGAGCCCTTGGCCATTGCCATCCTACAGCACCCAGACATCACCATTACGGGGACATTAGGGGGAAAGAACAATACAAACTTAATATGTACGCTGATGATATGCTGCTCTTTATCACAAACCCATTAATATCTATGCCGAACCTACTCCAGTTGCTACATAAGTTCTCTGACCTTTCAGGCCTTACGATTAACCTGGGGAAATTGGCTGGGATGCCGATTAATATCCCGAGTTCTGTGTTTCAGACTCTTAAGGAAAAGTTCCAGCTTCAATGGTCCCAGACACATCTGCCATATTCAGGGATTCAGATCACCTCCGACATTAACAATCTCATTTCACAGAACTATTCTCCTCTTTTTGCCAGTTTAAAACATTTGATGAAACAATGGAAGATGTTTAGGCTTTCATTTTTGGGTAGAATCACAGCCATGAAAAAGACAATTCTCCCAAAAATCTTGTACTTGTTCAGGTCAATCCCACTTAGTATCCCTAAAAAGATAATATTAGACTTTCAGAAGGAGATTAACAGTTTTATATGGGCACAATCTCATCCTAGGTTCTCATGGGTGGTACTGTACACATCCTCCGGGGGTGGCGGGATGGGGGTTACAAACTTGTGGCTTTACTTTCTAGCCTCAAATTACGCAGTGGAACATTCCTGACCCCTGGGTACCTTGGATTCGCTTTGAGGCTCAATCCATCACACCTTACTTCTTGCCAGGCCTACTATGGAATGAAGAAGCCCCGCTCTCAGAAATTACAGGGAAGAACACCCTAGTAGCACATTCTCTACGCTTGTGGTACTCACATATGTTGAGACGTAAGTGTACATCCCCTGGCTTCATTTTTGGGCAACCCTTCCTTCCCTCTGGGCTTTGGTAACCATCTTGAGTTTAAGTGGTGGATTGAGTCAGGAATGGTTTTCCTTCATAAATTGTTTAGAAATGGAGAGTTTATATCCTTCCCAGATATACAGGAACAACATCAGGTACCTAACAGGGAGATTTTCCACTACATCCAAATTAAACATTTTTACTCCTCACAATGTGATCTTTCAGGGGAGACAAACCCATCTATGTATGCGCTTATGTGCCTGAATAAACATCGGAACTGTATACTCTCCTAAACTCACAAGATACCTCATAGATCTAAATGGGAGGAAGAATGCGGAATGATTCAGGGATCGATAAATTGGCCAGAATGTATAATAAACCTTCAGAAAAGCACTAGATCCCTGAATATCCGGGAGACAGCTCTTAAAATACACACCAGATGGTATTACACTCCCTCTAGGTTACATAAAATGCTCCCCTCATCGCCTCCAATGTGTTTTAGGGGTCGTGGTTCACCCAGTACATTTTTCCATATATTTTGGGATTGCCCTCAAGTTGCCTTCTCCTGGTGCTCTACTATTGCAGAGGCTCAGGTCTCCCTCACTCCACCCCAGGCCTTACTCTTCGCCCCCATAGAGAATTTAACGGTCTTAGAAATGAGACTGTGTCACATGATTTGTGTTGCTATGCTCTGGACCATTGCTTTGCATTGGAAATCCCCCAGTTTTCACATAACAAGTCTATCACTTAGGATTGAAGCCATCTGCAAGGTTGAGAAGATGTATCATTCTTTGCACCATACAATCCCCTACTTTGAGAAAAAATGGTCCCCTTGGTTTCAACATAAAGACAAATTAATGGCTTGATCATAATATAACCCAGGTTGTAAAGTAAATCCTCAAATGACACTTGACCTCTCCAGTTCATATACGGTTGAAACATAGCTATTGAGTAATCGGTTTAATTTGCATATTTATGTGTCTAATATGATAATATACATACTGCGACTTATTCTTCCTGAATATATATTTTTCAAATTTACCTGTACCACCATGGAAATTTATTTTTCCTTTTTGTTTTTGTAATTTTTCTATATGCTTCTACATTTACTGAATAAAAACTTTAGCAAACAAAAATAAATAAATAAATATAGTGTCAGGGGGGTCCCCTTAGTTTGCCTGCAATGTGGCACATCTGTACCGTGTATAGAACCTGCTGCAGCAAAACTGACATATATAAAGAAAAATTAATTTGGATTGATTTTCTCAGTTGCAAGCCATTTCCGGCAATACAAACATGTTTTAAAAATGGCATTGGGGTCCCCCCAATCCATACCAGGCCCTTTGGGTCTGATATGGTTTTTAAGGGAAACCCCATGCCATTTTTTTTTTTTAAATGGCGTTGAGTCCCCCCAAAATCCATTTCAGACACTTATCCAAGCATGCAGCCTGGCAGCCTAGGAAAGGAGAGGCCCCCCTCCTGAATCATACCAGGCCACATGCCCTCAACATATCAGAGCCCCCTGCCTCAAAGCACCCTCCCCATGTTGAGGGCACGTGCCCTGCTATGGTTTAGGAGGGGGACACTCTCTCATGCCCCCTTTCCTGGCCTACCAGGCTGCATGCTCGGATATGGATTTTTGGGGGGGCCACACCATTTAGCCACTTCAGCCCCGGAAGGATTTCACGCTTTAGGACCAGAACACTTTTTGTGATTCGGCACTGCGTCGCTTTAACTGACAATTGCGCGATCATGCGACATTGTACCCAAACATAATTTGCATACTTTTTTTCCCACAAATAGAGCTTTCTTTTGGTGGTATTTGATCACCTCTGCATCATTTCTGATTGCCGCTATAAACAAAAAATGCGATAATTTTGTAAAAAAAAAAACAATTTTTCTTACTTTTTGCTAAAATACAATCCAAAAAAAAAAAATTTGCAATCTGCGTTTATTGATTGGTTTGTGCAAAAGTTGCTGCATTTACGGATGATAAGAATTCATTTCTGGGGTTACATAGTTAGTCAGGTTGAAAAAAGACACAAGTCCATCTAGTTCTACCAAAAAAAAAAAAAATAATAATAATAATTTATATATAACTAAACAATCCCATATACAATCCTTCACCCACAGTTGATCCAGAGGAAGGCAAAAAAACCCCAGCAAAGCATGATCCAATTTGCTATAATGGGGGAAAAAATTCCTTCCTGATCCCCCGAGAGGCTACACCCTGGATCAACTTTACCTAAAAATGTTAGTACCCAGTTATATTATTTACATTAAGGAAAGAATCCAGGCCTTTTTTAAAGCAATCAACCATGCTGGCCAAAACCACCTCTGGAGGGAGTCTATTCCACATTTTCACATCACTAACTGTGAAGAAACCTTTCCGTATTTATTTTTATTTTTATTTTTTTTACTAGTAATAGCGGCGATCTGTGATTATTAGCGGTACTGCAATATTGCAGCGACATGTCAGACCATTTTGACACTTTTTTTGGGACCATTGGCATTTATACAGCGATCAGTGCTATAAAAATGCACTAATTTTATTATATTGACCCATGATTGTAAAAATCCATTTCAACTAGGTCCCACATCGGAGAGCCCCCTAGTCCTTCCTTAAAAAAGGGGGTAATATCGTTTAACCTAGTACGAAACGACCCCAAAAAA
>BLSH010122032.1:7981-27707 GCA_018402905.1 Glandirana rugosa | reverse complement strand
ACTGGGGAGGATGAAAATTATTCGGGGTGGGGAATATCTTAGGTGGGTGAGGCAGGGGACATAAGGTGTATAACACAGTCCCCATATGTCGAGTCGTGTCCTGTGATGCTGAGCTGTATACCCCTGACACAATATGTGGAATACAGGGGACGGAGTGGGTGGATTCTATAAGGGGTGGGGCTTATTAAAAGTAGGAGGGGTCAACGAGAAGGGCGGGGCCTGGCGCCCCCCCATCCAAAAACTTCACCAGCCGCCACTGGTGGAAGGCAACATCAATAGTCTAAAATACCAAGACATCTTAGCTACCTCTTATATTCCCAACCATAAAAGAGGCCAAATTCTGCAGCAGGGTGGTGCTCCATCGCATACTTCCATCTCCACATCAAAGTTCCTCAAGGCGAAGAAGATCAAGATGCTCCAGGATTGGCCAGCCCAGTCACCAGACATGAACATCATTGAGCATTAGTTACATAGTTAGTCAGGTTGAAAAAAGACACAAGTCCATCTAGTTCAACCAAAAAAAAAACATTTATATATATAACCAAATAATCCCATATACAATCCTTTGCCCACAGTTGATCCAGAGGAAGGCAAAATAACCCAGCAAAGCGTGATCCAATTTGCTATAACAGGGGGAAAAATTCCTTTATGATTCCCCGGGAGGCAATAGGATTCACCCTGGATCAACTTTACCTAAAGTACCTTAGTACCCAGTTATATTATTTACATTAAGGAAAGAATCCAGGCCTTTTTTAAAGCAATCAACCATGCTGGCCAAAACCACCTCTGGAGGGAGTCTATTCCACATTTTCACATCACTAACTGTGAAGAAACCTTTCCGTATTTATTTTTATTTTTATTTTTTTTACTAGTAATAGCGGCGATCTGTGATTATTAGCGGTACTGCAATATTGCAGCGACATGTCAGACCATTTTGACACTTTTTTTGGGACCATTGGCATTTATACAGCGATCAGTGCTATAAAAATGCACTAATTACTGTGTAAATGTCATTGGCAGTGAAGGGGTTAACCTGCAGGGGCGCTCTAAGTGTTAACTGTGTTCCCTCAGTGTGTTCTAACTGTATGGGGGCTGGGCTGGCAGGGGGAGGGGAGTGATCACAGCTTCCATATACAGGAAGCTTGTGATCACAGCCCTTCCCCCCTGTCAGAACGGAGATCCGTGTTTACATACAAGAACCTCCATTCTTTCACTTCGGGGGGGCCATTGCGGGTAGCCGGCAGAGATCGAGTCCACCCTACCCACTCCCTGGCCCCCCCAGAGCGCAGTGAGTGTGCGAGCGCACCTCTGGCAGTGCGCGCGCTCACAATATGTGGTGGGCAGTTGGCAAGTGGTTAAAAAAATTCTATTGCCGGAAATGGTTTTTTCGTTAAGCTGTCAGCGGGGAAGCTCGCTGACAGCTGATGACTCATCCGTTGTTAAGGAAGCAGAGGCTGGCTTCTCAGCCCGCTCCTTAACAACTGGTAGCTATTCACTGTGCGCTCGGCAGGTGTTCGGCAAACACCTGAATGGGTGCTGTTCAGGACTGAAGCAAGGCTTGGCTTGAACAGTTCACCCATCTCTACTCATCACTACCCAAAACAGTAGTTTACTTCTGCTATTCTTCCTTTTATTTCATAGCACATAACCACATTTCTGTATGACATTTTCTTTCTTTTATTTTTGTGATTTTACCTTTTATCTTAACCACTTCAGATCTGCGCTATAGCTGATTGACGGCTACAGCGCAGATCTACATGGATGGCTCTTCCTCCTCACACAGAGACGGCGTGTGAGGAGGGAGAGCATCTGTGCTTCATGTAAGGGCCGGTTCACACTTGAGTGGCGCGACTTTGCGGCCTGTTTACATCTAGGCGACTTGAGTCGCCTGACAAGTCGTCTCAATGCTTTGCAATGGAACCATTCTAATACGTTCCGACTTAAAAAAAATAGTTCCTGCACTATTTTCAGGGCGATCTCAGCGCGAATTGCATTGACTTCTATAATAGAAGTCTCCTTACAAGCCGCGTTGAGATTGCCTCGAGCGGGGCGACTTGCTTTGCCCTGTCAAGTCGCGCTGCTCAAGTGTGAACCGGCCCTGAGTCAGTGTGTGTCGTTACAGTGAAACACCAGTGCCCAAATAGTGCCCAACACTTAGTTTGTGCCAGTTAGTGTCACAGTGGCAGTGTCACAGTGCCCATCAGGGTCAGTGCCAATCAGTGTCACAGTGCCCACCTGTGCCAGTCATCAGTGCCCACCTGTGTCATTCATCAATGCCCACCTGTGCCATTCATCAATGCCCACCTGTGCCATTCATCAGTGCTGCGTCATCAGTGCACATCTGTTCCGCCTCATTAGTGCACATCTGTGCCGCCTCATCAGTGCATATATATGCCAGCCATCAGTGCCCATCTGTGCCAGTCATCAGTGCCCATCTGTGCCACATAATCAGTGCCCATCTGTTGCCGCCTCATCATTGCACAACTGTGCCAGTCATCAGTGCCCATCTGTACCGCATAATCAGTGCCCATTTGTGCCAGTCAGTGCTCATCTGTGCTGCATAATCAGTGCCCATCTGTGCCAGTCATCAGTGCCCATCTGTGCCACATAATCAGTGCATATCTGTGCCGCCTCATCAGTGCCCATCTATGCCACACAATCAGTGCCCATCTGTGCCAGTCATTAGTGCTCATCTGTGCCCATTATCAGTGCACATCTGTGCCGCTTTATCAGTGCACATCTGTACCGACTCATCAGTGCACATCTGTGTTATCAGTGCTCATCTGTGCCAATCATCAGTGCCCATCTGTGCCAGTCATTAGTGCTCATCTGTGCCGCATAATCAGTGCACATCTGTGCTGCCTCACCAGTGCACATCTGTGCAGTCTCATCAGTGCCCATCTGTGTCATCAGTGCTCATCTGGGCCAGTCATCAGTGCCCATCTGTGCCAGTCATCAGTGCCCATCTGTGCCAGTCAGGGCTCATCTGTGCCGCATAATCATTGCACAGCTGTGATGCCTCATCAGTGCACATCTGTGCAGTCTCATTAGCCCATCTGTGTCATCAGTGCTCATCTGTGCCAGTCATCAATTCCCATTTGTGCCAGTCATCAGTGCCCATCTGTGCCAGTCATCAGTACCCATCTGTGCCAGTCATTAGTGCTCATCTGTGCTGCATAATCAGTGCACATTGGTGCCGCCTCATCAGTGCACATCTGTACCACATAATCAGTGCCCATGTGTGCCAGTCAGTGCTCATCTGTGCTGCATAATCAGTGCCCATCTGTGCCAGTCATCAGTGCCCATCTGTGCCGCATAATCAGTGCACATCTGTGCTGCCTCATCAGTGCACATCTGTGCCAGTTATCAGTGCACATCAGTGCCCATCTGTGCCAGTCATCAGTGCTCATCTATGCCACATAATCAGTGCCCATCTGTGCCAGTTATTAGTGCTCATCTGTGCCGCATAATCAGTGCACATCTGTGCCGCCTCATCAGTGCACATCTGTACCGACTCATCAGTGCACATCTGTGTCATTAGTGCTCATCTGTGCCAGGCATCAGTGCCCATCTGTGCCAGTCATTAGTGCTCATATGTGCCGCATAATCAGTGCACATCTGTGCTGCCTCACCAGTGCACATCTGTGCAGTCTCATCAGTGCCCATCTGTGTCATCAGTGCTCATCTGTGCCAGTCATCAGTGCCCATCTGTGCCAGTCATCAGTGCCCATCTGTGCCACATAATCAGTGCCCACCTGTGCCAGTCATCAGTGCTCATCTGTGCCGCATCTTCAGTGCACATCTGTGCTGCCTCATCAGTGCACATATGTGCCGCCTCATCAGTGCACATCTGTGTAATCAGTGCTCATCTGTGCCAGTCATCAGTGCCCATCTGTGCCCATCATCAGTGCCCATCTGTGCCGCATAATCAGTGCCAGTCATTAGTGCTCATCTGTTCTGCATAATCAGTGCACATCTGCGCTGCCTCATCAGTGCACATCTGTGCTGCCTCATCAGTGCACATCTGTGCAGTCTCATCAGTGCCCATCTGTGTCATCAGTGCTCATCTGTGCCAGTCATCAGTGCCCATCTGTGCCAGTCATCAGTACCCATCTGTGCCAGTCATTAGTGCTCATCTGTGCTACATAATCAGTGCACATCAGTGCCCCCTCATCAGTGCACATCTGTGCAGTCTCACCAGTTCCCATCTGCGTCATCAGTGCCCATCTGTGCCGCATAATCAGTGCCCATCTGCGCCAGTCATTAGTGCCCATCTGTGCGCATAATCAGTGCACATCTGTGCCAGTCATTAGGGTTCATCTGTGCAGCATAATCAGTGAACATCTGTGCCGCCTCATCAGTACACATCTGTGTCATCAGTGCCCATCTGTGCCAGTCATCAGTGCCCATCTGTGCCAGTCATCAGTGCCCATCTGTGCCGCAAAATCAGTGCCCATCTGTGCCAGTCATCAGTGCACATCTGTGCAGCATAATCAGTGCACATTGTGCTGCCTCATCAGTGCACATCTGTCATCAGTGCTCACCTGTGCCAGTCATCAGTGCCCACCTGTGCCAACCATCAGTGCCCATCTGTGCTGCCTCATCAGTGCACATCTGTGCCGCATCATCAGTGCACATCTGTGCCGCATCATCAGTGCTAATCTGTGCTGCTCCATCAGTGCAGGCTCTTCACCAGCAACAAACATATGGCCAAAAGATTTTCTGCTGAGGAGGCATACCAAATTTTAAGTGCGGCCGACGAGAGCAACGGGGAGCTCTCTACTTCAGATTCTTCTTTAGATTCTGAGTCTGATGTAGAGTATGATTCCGTTCCTCAGAGGAGGAAGATGGTCCGCCCGCTAGACGAAGGCGTTTTGGAGGAGGCAGTAGCATCCACCGCAGTGCCATCCACCAGCACCGCACGGCAATCCACTAGCTCCACACGGCTATCCACCAGCAGTGCAGTACCTTGGCAAGAAAGGCAAACTACCAGTGGTCACCTCAGCCCCAAAGGGTTAGGACCCATTCTGACCTTCCCTTTTCCCTTCAGAATCCCTTGTGGCTTCCTCCTAATTCAGGAGAAGCTAGAATTCCCCCTTTCACTGCCCAGCCAGGAGTCCAGGTGGACACAGATCATTTTTCGCCAATGGATTTTTTCAAATTAATTTTTACAGAGGACATGCTTGCCTCAATTGTAGCCCAGTGCAACTTGTATGCACAACAATATATTGCAAACAATCCAACATTATATTACACACGTCCCTTTGAGTGGAGAGACCTTACAGTGGAGGGGTTTAAGAGTTTTTTGGGCCTCACATTTTGTATGGGACTCAACAAAAAGAACGAATTACGATCCTATTGGTCAACCTACCCCATCCACCACATGCCAGTCTTCTCCACGGTAATGCCCCGAACAAGATACCTGATGATAATGAGGTTCCTGCACTTCAACGATAACACACAGTGCCCTCCCCGAAATGACCCCAATTATTAATTTGTCCCGATGAAGAGGAACCGGTATGGGGTCAAAGTATACAAACTATGTGACCAAACCACGGGGTACACTTATGCCTTCATAGTGTACAAAGGGAAGGACTCCCAGCTGCATCCCCCTAATTGCCTCGACTATTTAGGATCGAGCTGGAAAGTTGTTTGGGACCTCATTTACCCATTTCTAGAAAAAAGCTACCACTTGTATGTAGACAACTTCTATATAAGCCTGCCTCTGTTCTGAAACCTTCACCGGAACAACACGCCAGCATGTGTCACTGTCGGAAAGAACAGGAAGGGTTTTTCCTCAAAGCCTCATCAATATGAAGTTAAGAAGAGGGGAGACGGCGAGCCTGCTAAATGAGGAAATGCTGGCAGTGAAGTGGAGGGACAGAAGGGATATCTACCTACTGTCATCAATACACAATAATACATTCGTGGAGATCCCCAGAAGGAATGGGCCAATCCAAAAGCCAATATGTGTCCATGAGTACAATTTATTCATGGGGGGAGTCGACTACAGCGACCACATGCTGGAACCATACCTTGCCACAAGATGGACATATCACTGGTACAAAAAAGTAGCGATTTATTTTTTCAATTGGCCATATATACTGTAACTCCTATGTATGTTACCGCAAGTCCACCGAAAGGCCCCAACCCTTCCTTGGCTACCAGAAGATAATTGTCACTGCCCTACTATTCCCGAATGGCCCACCAGAAAATATTTGATCCAATGCTCTTAGTCGACTCTCCGAACTCCATTTCATTGATAAAATCCCTCCCGGACCAATGGGCCAAAGACGCCATAAAAGATGTAAGGTGTGTAGCAGTGGAGGAATCAGAAGAGACACCACTTATTATTGCTCCCAGTGCCCTTCCCAACCAGGCCTTTGCATAGGTGACTGCTTCGGCTGCTATCACACTTTAGTAAATTTTTAGAGATTATTAATCCTCAGTTCCTGCCATATACATTTACACCCCTTATGCCATTGCTTGCTCTTGAACTGACCCTGGCTTGTTATTTGAACACAACTATGCCTGTCACTTTTGTACATACCTCTGCCTGCTCCAGAACTGACCCTGGCTTGTTATTCAACCACGCTTCTGCTTACCTATTCTGTACATACCTCTGCCTGATCTGGAACTGACCCTGGACTGTTATTCGACCACACTTCTGCCTGCCGATTCTGTATATACCTCTGCCTGATCTAGAACTGACCCTGGCCTGTTGGACCATGTTTTTTGCCTGCCTCTTGGACTGATCTTGTACCCTGCTACTGGAGTAGTGGAATTCACAACACAAGGGTCTCACATATGTGAGGGGCTCCAGAATGTTTTTTCTGGAAGAAGAAAACATTGTTTTTGTTTTCTCTTTCCCAGATTAGGGTCTGGAGACTCGGAGACTTCAAAGAGATTTGGATGGGAGAAGCCTCTACCCCGTCTCCATTCTGTCCTGACCGAGGTCCTACTTCTGCCTGCTGCCTGTAGGACTTACTGTCATCATGCCCCTGCAAGCCGCATGAACTGACCACATCTCTGCCTGCTACCTGTACTATGGACCATGTTCCTGCCTACTACCAGGACTAATAATTTGGCACTGTTGATATCTCTGCCTGCACTGACCCTGAACTGTATATGCACAGTATCCCTGCATGCCGCCTGTACTGACTATGGACAGTATTCCTGCCTGTTGCCTGGACAATTGCATTCGCTGTTGGTTGCCTGAACAATTGTGTTTGCTGTCACTGACCAAGTCCCTGCCTGCTGCCTGGACCAGTGCTAACCTCCTGTGGACAACTGCGCTACTAAAACCACAGGTAATCTTTTGTTTACCATTTGTTCAGCAGAATGTATTTTGGAATGTGCATGCGGTCCCTAGAACACCAGACGGTGTTCCTTGCATAATGTGCCTCTGTATGTGTCCAGGCTGTGTAAAAGTTTTCACACATGTGGTATCGCCATACTCAGGAGCAGTAGCAGAATGTATTTTGGAATGTCATTTTTGCTATGTACATGCTATGTGTTTGAAATATCTTATAAATGGACAACTTTGTGTAAAAAAAAAGAGTTTTCTTTCCACATTTTCGAAAAACTTCTGGAAAAAAATGACATGTTCAAAAGACTCATTGTGCCTCATAGATTATACATTGGGGTGTTAGTTTTCTAAAATGGGGTCATTTTATGGGCATTTCCATTGTCCTGGTGCCCCAAGGCCTTCAAAAGTGTAATAGGTGGTTGAGAAATGAGATGTGTAATTTATTCTTCTAAAACACACATGTTGGGTCTCTGTATGTGAAAACTATTAACAACCTGGATCAATATATTGCCTTCAACCCATTTATGTTAGCCTGCTTGCTAATACATGGCATAATTGGCCTATATCTAGATCACTGGATGTCTAGGACATCCAACAGTGCAGTCCTATGACCAAAAACAAAAAGAGAAAAAAATTAGTGAATAAGAGATTCACTCAAAAAGCGGTCATCAGACACTACAAAAGTGAAGGCAAACATATTAAATACTTTCTTCAGCTCTGTGTATACAAAGGAGCATGGGGGAGCTCATGTCCACGATGGGGGTGGTAGTGACACAGCCACAAATGATCCACAATTGCTCAAAAGTGAAATTGTCCAGAAGTATTTAGACAGAATAAAGGTAGATGAAGCTCCTGGACCAGATGGCATCCATCCACAGATCCTAAAGGAATTGAACTCTGTCATTTCAAATCCATTGTATCTAATTTTTAGGGACTCCTTAATGACTGGAATAGTACTACTGGATTGGCGTATGGCCAATGTGGTGCCCATATTTAAAAAGGGACAAAGTCTTTACCAAGTAACTATAGACCTGTTAGTTTAACTTCTATAGCTGGGAAGATACTCTAGAGTTTAATAAAAGACCACATAGATGAGTTCTTGTTGGAAAAAAATGTTTTAAGCAACAGACAGCATGGATTCATGAAATACAGAAGTTGTCAAACAAACCTGATTTCTTTTTATGAGGAGGTAAGTAAAACCTTGGACAGAGGGGTGGCTGTGGATATGATGTATTTGGATTTTGCAAAAGCATTTGACACCGTTCCCCACACACGGCTAATGTGTAAGGTAAAGTCTACAGGCTTGGAAAGATCAGTTTGTAAATGGATAGAAAACTGGCTAAAAGACCGAATTCAGAGAATAGTGGTTAATGATTCTTATTCTGAATGGTCTAAGGTTATCAGTGGTGTACCCCAGGTTCAGTGTTCGGACCCTTACTTTTCAATATATTTATAAATGATATAGGGTCTGGGATTAAAAGTACCATTTCAGTGTTTGCAGATGACACCAAGCTATGCAGTGGAATAAAGTCCTTGCAGGATGTCTCCAACTTAAAAACAGACCTCAATGCACTGTCTAATTGGGTGACTATGTGGCAAATGAGGTTTAATGTTGATAAATGTAAAGTTATGCACTTGGGGGCGAAGAATATGCATGCATCGTACATACTAGGGGGAGTACAACTGGGGGAATCCATAGTAGAGAAGGATCTGGGGGTTTTGGTAGATCATAAGCTTAATAATGGCATGCAATGCCAAGCTGCGATTTCCAAAGCAAGCAAAATCCTTTCCTGTATTAAGAGAGGTATGGACTCCAAAGAGAGAGACATTATTTTGTCCCTGCACAAATCATTAGTAAGACCTCATCTGGAATATGCAGTTCAGTTTTGGGCACCAGTTCTCAAAAAGGATATCAGGGAACTGGAGAAAGTGCAGAGAAGGGCAACCAAACGAATAAGAGTCATGGATGAGCCCAGCTATGAGGATCTCAATTTATTCTCTCTTGAGAAGAGGGGATATGATCAACATGTACACATATAGAAGTGATCCATATAGTGAACTTGGTGTTGAGTTATTTACTTTAAGGTCATCACAAAGGACAAGGGGGCACTCTTTACGTCTAGAGGAAAAAAAGATTTCATCTACAAATACGGAAAGGTTTCTTCACAGTAAGAGCTGTGAAAATGTGGAATAGAGGTGGTTTTGGCCAGCACGGTTGATTGCTTTAAAAAAGGCCTGGATTCTTTCCTTAATGTAAATAATATAACTGGGTACTAACATTTTTAGGTAAAGTTGATCCAGGGTGTATCCGATTGCCTCTTGGGGCATCAGGAAGGATTTTTTCCCCCGTTATAGCAAATTGGATCATGCTTTGCCGGGTTTTTTTGCCTTCCTCTGGATCAACTGTGGGTGAAGGATTGTATATAGGATTATTTGGTTATATATAATTCTTTTTTTTTTGGTTGAACTAGATGGACTTGTGTCTTTTTTCAACCTGACTAGCTAGGATATTGGAAAAAAGGTAACTTTATTAGCAAATGTTAATAGCAAGCGCCACAAACTGTATAAAATTGAAAAGTCCTTCACCAAAAATAAAAAAGACAATGTTGTCTTAGACAGGGGGTAGACGCAGCTGCTCACACGCCTCAAGGCATTCATCCAGACACACCGTTCCTGCCTGAGATTAAAAAGTAACTCTAAAAAAGTTCCATAAGGACTCAAGTGTGTTTTCCAGGTGGATGGTCATTTTGTGGGCATTTCCATTGTCCTGTTGCTCCGGGGCCTTCAAAAGTGTAATAGGTGGTTGAGAAATGAGATGTGTAATTTATGCTTCTAAAACACCTGAAGATGCTACTTCAATGTTGGGCCTCTGTATCAGGGGCAGATCTGGGGGGGGGGGGGGAAATTGCCCCCCCACCCCAGAAAATATTACTGACTCCAAGGCTTTCTCCCTCCGCCACCTCTGCAGGAACTTTATTTCTACTTCCCCGGCTCCTCGCAGCTCCCAGGAAGCATAAAATATATTCCCCGGGCCCCATTGGTTCATTTAGAGGGGCCCAGGCAGTGGCGTTGCTATAGGGGTGGGGACCGTGGTGACACCAGGGCCACCGCTACACACTACTACTTGCGGTGCGAGTGTGCCCAGCGTGTTCCTGCCTTTCTCAGCAGTCACTTTCCTTTCAGGCGGAGTGATCTCCACCCAGCTTCCTAGTCCCGACTGGCATGGCGTCATTCAGAGATTCAGAGGCCGGGAGCGCAGGAGTGAACAGAACACCAGATGCTGCTGCTATGATCTAGCAACCAGAGAGCCCGTGCACTGCAAGTGAGTGATCACATAACTCATTAACACAACAGTTGTCTTAGCTGTGTGAACTGGATAACACTTTAGGAGGGGGAGGGGGGTTAATGAGTACATTAACCCCCTCCATGCTGCATATTACAATTACCAATCATTCTCATTATCATCATGATGATTACACAGTATAGGTGTGTTGAACCACAGCACCTGTATTGTGTGATTATCAGGATGATAATGATATTTAACAACAGTGAAATTCATCTTTAAGCCTCAGAAATGAGATGTGTAATTTATGCTTTTAAAACGCCTGAAGATGCTGCTTCAATGTTGGGCCTCTGTATGTGGCCAGGCTGTGTAAAAGTCATACACATTTGGTATCGCCATACTCAGGAGGAGTAGCAGAATGTATTTTTTACGGTGTAATTTTTGCTATGTTCATGCTATGTGTTGGAAATATCTTATAAATGGACACCTTTGTGTAAAAAAAATGCATTTTCATTTTTTTTTCCAGTTTTTCCAAAAACGTCTGGAAAAAAAATGAACCGTTCAAAAGACTCATTATGCCTCATAGATTATACATTGGGGGGTTAGCTTTCAAAAATGGGGTCATTTTGTGGGCATTTCCATTGTCCTTGTGCTCCAGGGCCTTCAAAATTGTAATAGGTGGTTGAGAAATGAGATGTGTAATTTATGCTTTTAAAACGCCTGAAGATGCTACTTCAATGTTGGGCCTCTGTATGTGGCCAGGCTGTGTAAAGGTCTCACACATTTGGTATTGCCATACTCAGGAGGAGTAGCAGAATGTATTGTGGGGTGTCATTTTTGCTATGTACATGCTATGTGTTGGAAATATCTTATAAATGGACAACTTTGTGTAAAAACATTGCGTCTTCATAATTTTTCCACATTTTCCAAAAACTTCTGGAAAAAAATTAACCATTCAAAAGACTCATTATGCCCCATAAATTATACAGTGGGGTGTTAGATTTCCAAAATGGGGTAATTTTCTGGGTGTTTCCATTGTCCTGGTGCTCCAGGGCCTTCAAAAATGTAATAGGTAGTCAACAAGTTAAATGTGTAATTTATGCTCCTAGAACACCTGATGGTGCTCCCTGCATGTTGGGCCTCTGTATGTGGCCAGGCTGTGAAAATGTCCCACACATGTGGTATTGCCATACTCAGGAATAGTAGTAGAATGTGTTTTGGGGTGTAATTTATGGTATGCATATGGCATGTGAGAGAAATAACCCGTTACAATGACAATTTTGGGAAAAAAAAATCTTAATTTTGCAAAGAATTATGGGAAAAAAATTACAACTTCAAAAAAACTCACCATGCCTCTTACTAGATGCCTTGAAATGTCTACTTTTCAAAAAGGGGTCTCAAGAAATTAGATAGGCCATCGGTACATGAGGTGTGATCAGTTTTCAATGATTAGCACCATAGCTTGTAGACTCTATAACTTTCACACAGACCAAATAATATCCACTAATTTGGGTTATTTTTACAAAAGATATGTAACAATATAAATTGTGGCCAAAATTTATGAAGAAAATTACTAATTTGCAAAATTTTATAATAAAAAGGAAGAAAATGTGTTTTTTTTTCAAAATTTTCTGTCTTTTTTTATTTATAGCGCAAAAGAAACAAAAAAACAAAAACACACAATAGTGATTAAATACCACCAAAAGAAAGCTCTATTTGTATGAAAAAAGGACATAAAATCATATGAGTACAGTGTTGCATGACTGAGTAATTGTCATTCAAAGCGTGAGAGCACTGAAAGCTGCAAATTGGTCTGGGCAGGATGGGGGTTTAAGTCCCCAGTAAGCAAGTGGTTAAATGATAAAAATGAATGGCTCCTGTGCTCTAATGACTAGTACATATGATGAGAAATCAGATGAAAAATACCGCTTTTGGAGCAATCTTCCGATAATCTGATCATTAGTACACAGCTTTTGAACACTGATCATGACAGCTCATGCAAAAATATCTGAAAGGAAAAGCACAAACATTTTTCTTGAACAGTAACAGAACGAGAGATTTTTGCGTAATTAGTGTAATATTTGTACAAAAAAAATCACATGACCAAGACCACGCATGCTCGGAAATAAAAAAATACATTACAATACAATACAATACAATACATTACATCACTTCCAAAGTTGTATTCTGTCTTACGAGAATTTTTGTAACTTCAGTACGGATGGGCCCAATGTTCGACTCAAACATCAGGCGTTGGCCTGTTCGCCAAATTTAGAACATTATGGGGCGGTCGCAGCAAATTTGAGCGCTGCTGAACGCTCCAAAATGCAGTGCGCGATCGCAAGGAAATGACACCCTCTGATTGGCCAAAGCATGCACATGACCTGCATGCTTTGGCCAATCACAGCGCGCTCTGCAGAAAGAGCCATGATGACCAAAGTCCACGCCCCACACTATATAAGGCCGCTTACACAGTGGCCATATGTGGTGTGTTAAAGTGGAGAAGTTAGGTTAGATTAGCCAGGTTAGTTAGTGGTGTGAAGGCAGTGTAGTTTATAGATACAGTGTAGAGTATATACAGTCAGTGCAGGAAGTGTAAGAATATATACATATATATATATATATATATATATATACGCTGCATTCAGTGTAGACTATATACAGTGCATGCTCTGGCATCGATTTTAAGGGGAACTCCACATTTTTTAAAAAAATTGGCATGGGGAACCCCCAAAATCCATACCAGGCCCTTCAAGTCTGGTATGGATTTTAAGGGGAATCGCGCCACATTTTTTAAAAAAAAAAATGGCGTGGACCCCCCCCAAAATCCATACCAGATGGATTTTAAGGGGAACCCCGTGCCAAAATGTAAAGAAAAAAATGGCGTGGGGTCCCCCTAAAATCCATACCAGACCCTTATCTGAGCATGCAGCCTGGCAGGGCAAGGGGGATGAACAAACTGTACCAGGCCACATGCCCTCAACATGGAGAGGGTGCTTTGGGGACCCCCAAAGCACCTTGTTCCCATGTTGATGGGGAGAAGGGCCTCTTCTTCACAACCCTTGCCGGTGGTTGTGGGGGTCTGCGGGTGGAGGGTTTATCGGAATATGGAAGCCCCCTTTAATAAGGGGGTCCCCAGATCCTGGACCCCCATGTGAATGAGTATCAGGTACATTGTACCCCCCATGTTGAGGGCATGTAGCCTGGTATGGTTTAGGAGGGGGTGTTTGCCCCCCCATCCTGCCCAGCCAGGTTGCATGCTTGGATAAGGGTCTGGTTTGGATTTTGGGGGGGACCCCACATCAAATTTTTCTTAAATTTTGGCATGGAGTTCCCTTTAAAATTCATACCAGACCCGAAGAGCCTCGTATGGACTGGGAGGGGGACCCCGCTCAATTTTTTTCAGCCGGCAATACATTACAGCTGCGAGTGATTTTAAATTACATTTTTTCTTTAGAAATGTCATTTTGCTTCGGCATTGTTCTAAACATCACATAAATGCACCACTTTACAGGCAGACTAAGGGACCCCCCCCCCCGGCATGATATTTAGAAGAATATTTAATTTTTATTGTTTCACTTTAACCATTATTAAAATCACTGCTCCTGAAAAATCGATTGATTTAAAAACTTTTCTTGCATTGATACATGTTCCCTATGGCAGTACCCATGTCCCCATACAATTTTTATGGCAATAACTTGCAAATAAGCCTTTAAAATTAGCACTTTTGCAGTGTGCATGTGTGGGAGCTCCGGGATGGTCGCCTGAGACGGGAGCTCTGCACCTACCCAGGCCACAGGCACCCCAGGCTCCAAGAGCAGCAACCCAGGAATGGCGCTTTTGGAACAGCTGACTTCCCCAAGGTACCCTTAAGCGGCAGACAGCTGGGAGTCAGTGCAGGGATGGCTCTCCAGTGCCCCAGCCAACAGCTTACACTCCGCCCGGGTGTACCAAAATGCCTAGCACAGGACACAGGCCGAGAATGGGAGGAGCTGCTCCATATAATGGACAGGACAGGCCCGAACCAGCCCACAAAGCACCCTTATACAAGGGGAGGATAGGACTGAGAGACCATCTAATCTTACAGACCCTCTCCCAGAGATAACACTGTGCCCAGGAGTACCAAGATGGCCGCCAGTGTGGCCTAATAAATGCAGTAGATCCCTAATAACGTTTTAAGCCCCCAGGGGCTTTGAACAGCAAGACATTCTAGTACCCCTGGCCCCCTAGGACAGTCTAAGAGCACAAGCAGCTCGCTCCAGAGTACCACTACAGATGTGCTAGCAACAGGCCTACTCCGAGGACAGAGCCTGAAGACTCACCTCTCCCCAGGAGGTACAAGAGAAGAGGTAGGAAGAGACAAGTCTCTACTAAATCTTCCCTAAATTGGTTCCAGACCAAGTTACACAGACAGGACCTCACCAATCCAGCAGACTTTAACACCACCCTGAATGCAGGGGTCAATTGTGAGGAAGTCGCTCACACATCTCTTCCAAGAGACCGACTAGACCCACCTGCCTGCCATGACAACTGCTGGGGCTCATTCTTTTGATATAACCCCGGAGGTAGCTTTGGAACACAGGCCAATTCTAACTCCAGCTACCCTCACCATAACCCCAGTGCCAAACCCTACTGCACACCAACTCCTGTCAGTGTCTCCGGCCTCCACAGAGTCCATACTTCGCCACACAATTGAAGACTTCTCAGTCACCCTGGTGGGCCACCTCTCCAACATACGGCCAGAAGCCCACTCCCCCAGCCCTCAGGCCAAGGACCCACCCCTGAATACGGCAGAATTATTTCTGAAATTTTCCAACTTATTAGAAAGAGGCTTAGCAAACACTGCTGCGAAAATCGCAGGAGACATAAAAGCAGACTTTCACAACAAGAATAGAATAGACGATCTTGAAAACAGATCCAGATGATACAACTTCAGAGTGAGAGGCCTACCGCAATCTATCACAGAAGTCATACCAGCAGTCCAGGACTTGATTCTCTCTTTGATTCCCAACGTGCCTAAACACAGGTTGGAATTGGACAGAGCCTATAGGGCCTTAGGCCCCCCAAGGAAGGATGGTTCACCAAGAGATATTATAGTAAAACTGCATTTCTACACCGTCAAAGAAGAAATTATGAGGGCATCTCGGGCCAACCCCACTACTTTCTGCATGGGGCACCAAGTCCAGATTTTCGTGGACTTATCTCCAACTACTATCCAAACCGCTTCTTCAAGTGCTCCAGCAAAAAGAGCTGAAGTATTGGGGGGCCTTCCTTTCGCTGTTAAATTTATACACATAGGATAAACACTCTCTTTCTCCACACTTCAGGGGGGGGGGAAACTCTTCCCTTACTGATCCGGCTGGCTCGCAGTCGAAAAGACCCTTCCCTGCTTGCCCAGTATCACCACTCTGGACCAAGTTGAAGAGCAAGAAAACTAAAGACAACAGACCTCCATAATTCTGCCCTTGGAATACTTGGGATCCCCTCCTTTTCTCTTTTCCTCCTGTTGCCTGGTTTGTGTTGTTTTTTGAGAACTAGGAGAGCCCCTTTGTGATTTAACGTGAAGGCCCTGAACTTGGGGCTACTTTGACCCTCTTGCTAAACCTCTCTTTCCTGTCCTTTCCTGGATTGGTGTTTAATCAAGCATGTTGAACAGTTGTTTACCTCTGTGAACAATTTAGAGCAGCGAGATGCTAAGGGGACCTCAACTCCCTAACTTATCTCCAAACTCAGAAAGTGAGCCCGTGTCCCTATGGATGGAATCTAGGGTGCCCACGCACTTCTAGAGTTGCCGAGCCACTAAGAAGATTGCTCTACTTCTAAACGTTCTGGTTTTAAATTTCTTTTTGCTAAATTTAGGCCTGGGGTCGCCACGGCCTGGGTGGGTCCCCATGTGCCTCCACTTACCCCCGTGATTTCCTTGAGACTCCTAGGGATAAGTTGTCTGCCCCAGATGGGTCAGACGATAAATCTTACCTTGTTATTGGTTTTTGTTATGCCCTCCCCTTGGAGGACAGGGTCTGTGGGTCAGAGGGGCGCATTGTCTTCTCTGCTTTTAGGATTAATTGTCTCTGCTATGGTTTTTTCTATGTCTCTTATCTTTTTTTCCTCCTTCCTGCGACTAAGCACCTAACTGTCATCTCCATTGCAGCTAAGCTTGGATCAGCCGGTCAGTCCACGGGTTTCCTGGATGCCCTCAAACTCTCGTCTCCCTTGGTGGAGACTTCCAGGCTTAGCGGTGAGTGTTATGGTAAACACGAGCCTTGTCCCCCACAGGTTCCATGGATGAAATGCCCCCAAGACACCTTAGAATAGCTACTCACAACACCCAGCAACTGAACTCCCCTATAAAAATTAGCCTCATTATGGCTCTCTATGCGGCTGGAAGAACAGTAATATTGCTCTATGCGGCTGCAATAGACTTTTCCCATACACTTTGGAGATGATTTTAAAACAATAATATGGCTCTATGCAGCTGCAATAGATTTTTCCCATACACTTTGGAGATGATTTTAAACCAGTAATATGGCTCTATGCGGCTGCAACAGACTTTTCCCATACACTTTGGAGATGATTTTAGAACAATAATCTTTCCCTTAAAGCAACAGCTGGAACCTTTCCCTGTACAACTTGATGATGATTTTAGAACAATAATCCTTCCCTTAAAGCAACAAACTCTACCTAGTCCAGTCAGATCATTCTGTGCAGCAGGATGAGGTCTGCAATCTGTCCCTCAAAGCAGCAGTAATAGTATCTCTCCCTAGTCCACAATCAGATCGTTCAGTAATGCAGGATGAGATGTTCTGCAATCTGTCCCTCACAGAGCCAGCAGCATCCTCTCCCTAAACTATCCTGAGAGCATATGACATGCAGCACAGTGACTCCAGCCCCATATAGAGGCTGGGTCACATGGTGCACTGGCCAATCACAGCCATGCCATTAGTAGGCATGGCTGTGATGGCTTCTAGGGAAAACCAGTGAAACACTTGTTAATTGGCTGCCCTTGGCAGCTGTTCAACACGTGGAATAAAATACCAGAACCCTGGACCCGAACCCGGACTTTTTTTGAAAAGTGCGGGTTCGGGTCCGGGTTCCAGACACCCCAAAGTTCGGTACTTTACAGTCCGGGTTCGCTCAACTCTATTCATCAGAGGTAAACTTATTCAGATGTCCTCCCTACTAAAAAAGGAGCTATCTGTGGACCTTGCCAGACTTGAAAAATCTTACCTGTCTTTGCAGGCATTGCATAAGATGAGCCCCTCTAAATCCCTCACCTCTCTACTGGATAAAGCTAGATTAGAACTTAACGGCCAAAGTGGAAAAATCTATCCGGTGGAGCAGACAAAAATTCTATACGCAGAATGATAAATTAGGCTCCATGCTTGCAACAAGGCTTTCTCCCCGACCTCGCCAATTCACACTCCCTAAAATCAGAATCCCTGGACAGGGCCTTACTTCTAACCCGGTGGTTATCCTGGACACTTTCTATAAATACTACTCGGAGCTATATGGCTTCCATAGACAGAACCATAAGGATTCTGTTTCAATGGTATCCCCCTTCCCTTCCTTTTTTTTTTTTTTTTTTAAACATTAGTTTTTTATTGAATATTTCAACAGTACATAAGTAAGCAGTAGAGTATAAATGAGAATGAGCTGGGGGTTACGAAGGAACATGCAAGTTCCGATTATGCAAAATAACATACAATTTGTTGGAAAAAGAACATCTTTAAAAAGTACTTGACTCTAAAAGCGTCGGTATTATGTACTTGGATGGTGGCTTCGCGTAGTCAAGGGAATGAGGTGAAACATAAAAGATTTGAACATAGGTAACTTTTACAGTTCCAGTTTAATAACAGAGTAATTCAACTGCTGAAAGGGTAGAGTTGGAAAAGGGGGAATAAAAAAAAGGGGGGGAAAGTAATAGGAAGAATAATAGGAAGATAATAGGAACACGTACGCTGTGTAGATAAGGCAAGGGTCTACTCGAGAAAATTATTTTCATTTATTAGACCATATCACTTTGGTTGGTAATGTATCAGGTTACATTGAGCTGTTCCTTCCAGACTTCCCAGTTTTTGATGAAAAGTTTACTTTTTTTCAGATTATTAATTAGAAGGGATTCGTATGTATAATGAGTATGAACCAAAGGTAGGATCTCTGAAGGATTTAGGACTTTGTCTGATTTCCAGTTTCTAGTAATTAAGGATTTTGCAGCAAGAAAGATATGTGTGATAACTGCTCGGAAGTCTGGGGGGAAGTTCTCCACTCCCAATCCAAAGAGGGCCAAGGCCGGGTCTGGTCATGTGAGACACCCGGTAATTGAGGAAATTTTTCTGAATACACCTCTCCAGAAACTGGTGAGGCTCTTGCAACACCAGAAGATATGCATAATGTTTCCGATCTCTCCGCAACCTCTCCAACAAAGTGGAGAACAAGTATTTGAGAATTTGGATATTCTAAGAGGGGTGAGGTACCACCTCAGGGTTAATTTCTGGTAGGATTCCCAGTGGTTTATGCATTTGGAAGAACTGTAGGTTATTAGAGCTGCTTTACGCCATTGTTGGGGTGTGAAGGTTCGATTAAGTTCAGATTCCCATTTAAGGTGGTGGGAGGGAGTCAGTCTGATGAAATACGTATTAGTTCAAAGGGTAGAGGAGGCGAGGAACTGTTGAACATTTTAGGTTAACGTGTTCCGTCGTACCCTTAAGAAATGTCTATGACTTGTTTCCTCATTTCCTTAAAGAGAAAAAATGTTGGAGGGGGTAGTTTTTGGCGATAAAAGATTTAGGAGGGTGGTGGAATTTACCCTTAGACTTGAATTAGCTTGGAAGTGTGGGGTTGTTACCGCATTTCGTCGAGATTATTGGATGTCAAGAAGGTTTACGTATTTGGTGACCCTTAGGATGGTCTTTAATTGGGACTCCACCATGGAGTGGGGAGAATCTTATAGGTTTAAGAGTTTATGAACAAGAGGTGAAACAACCTCTCCAACGCCTCTCTAGCCTTTGTAATACGTATAGAAGACCACAACGTTCTCGGAGTGGTCAAAGACCTCTCCACATAAGTCTTTTTAAAGGAGTTAATGGCCCACAGAGTGTACTGGTCTGGGCCGGAACCGGGAGAAACCTAACCCT
>BLSH010122023.1:57724-67940 GCA_018402905.1 Glandirana rugosa | reverse complement strand
GATATGATGTAAGCTGTAGTCATAGTTACAGTGGATATAAATAACACTCGTTCACCTTCCGACGTAGTGCCTATCCGATATACTTCTTTACATAACCAAGTTTCCTTGGCATATATATATACAGATACATATACGCATGTGGATTATTTCATAATTTTTATCCAACTTTATGAATGATTACTGGATTCCCGTCCTTACGGGTTTCGTAAGTGACAGAATGTCCGGTTTGGTCGCAACTGGTGACACTTTTTATACGTTTTTTACACGCAATGAAGCCTCTTTGTCTTCAAAATAATGACAGAGGTTCCATTCCTTATCATTTTTACATGTGAGCGAGATTTTCTCTCCCCTTCTGTCCTCTTCCATGATTGTTACTTTTTACTATTCCTTACCTTGGAGACAGTAATAAAACTTCTGTTTCTCCGAAGTAACGCACATTTTTTGCATATTTTTCACAGTGGTCAACGCTGGTTTGGCCTGTAAGACAGTGAATGCTTTGGGCATTCCTGCCCTTAGGTCATTAGTAAGTATTTCAACCTATTTTTAATACTTTATTAGGTGTACGCATATACATAGACATATATATATACGGTTCCTTTGAACCAATACATTTCTTCATATAGCCTATCCGTGATGCAGCCTTCCACTTGCTCACAATAAATATAGGTGACATTGATACTGATGTCGAATGTAGTATAGACACTAAAAAGTCATTCTTATATAGCATTTGTCTATATACACCTATTACGCTCACGCTATACTAGCGATTATGGAACTAATTTACTATATATATTTTTACCTCTCATAGGAGTGTAAATTGCAACCTCCCCCCTCTACACCAGGGAGGATTGAGTGTGGCCTCTTGCAAACTCCCACAACCATGGTGGAGCGCTTGACCCTGGGTGGCTGGTCGGGATGACCATGCAGCAAGCTCATGCAGCCTTTTTACATTGCACTGTTGAATATTTTTAAAAACGCTCTGGATGATGGGAATTCGCATTTAAAAACCAATTTGCAGCTCTGTAAGTGTTGGATGTTATTATATAATAAGTATTCATTGTACTTTGTATGACTCTAAATTTCATATTTTTTAATATCGCAGAAGGGGTAATGCCTCCAATCCCCCTGAGGAAGGCCTAGACACCGTTGAAGGGCCGAAACGCGTAGGGGACCTCATGTGGCTCATAGCTGCACAGTTTGTCATTCCCCTCCTTTTATGTTGCAAGTGTTTGTTTGTAATGCATGTCCCATTGATGCACAACCAGAGCTCCTTTTATGCATTTTTCACATAGTTCTTTTTTCATGATCTAATGTTATGCGGAAAATAAACAATAAAAAACTGTAGGATTTTCAACAAAATCGTTTGGACTTACTTATATATTTTTTACTGCCACTAAACCCTTAATGGGGAAAATCTCTCTAGATGTATTCTAAAACATAAAGGGGATGGCAGAAATCTTGGGTCTCTCATTAGCACCTATCTTCTTCTTGAAATTTAAGTTATAGTTCTACATTCTTTGTACAAGATTGATTTTGTATGTATTTTTAAAAAAATCTTTAATAAAAAACACAATTTAAAAACAAAAAAAAACAAAATAGAGGAACTGGAGCTACCATTACATTTTGTGGGAATAACTGAAACTTGGTTTGACAGCTCTCACGATTGGTTGGTCAACATACAGGAGTATTCCTTGTATCGCCAGGACAGGGAAGGTAGAAGAGGGGAAAGGGTGTGTCTATATGTCAAAAATGATGCAAGGGGGGTAGAGAGGAGCGACATTATGAATGGGACTAGGGGGGAGGTTTAATCAGTGTGGGTAGAACTCCAAAGAGAAGAAGTAAGTGGGAAATTAGTAGTGGGGGTATGTTATAGGCCACCCAACCTGCAGGAGTAGGAGGAGTTTGAACTGCTATCACAGTTAGAAATGGCAGGGAAACAGGAAATTGTAATTATAATGGGGGACTTCAATTATCCTGATATTGATTGGGCAGAGGGAACAGCTCACTCATTAAAGTTCCGTCATTTCATGAATGTCTTACAGGACAACTTCATGTCCCAGTTGGTGGATTCCCCAACTAGAAAGAATGCCCTTTTAGACCTATTAATTATGAACGATCCAAGTCTGATCTCACGTGTGGTGATATGCAATAGCTTGGGATCTAGCGATCATAGGATGATCACAATTTTTCTGAACTGCGGTCATTGTTACATGACATAAATTGGGACCAAATCATAGAAACATTAAACACAGAAGAGAAATGGGAATGCTTTAGGAGCATATTAAACAAAGCTATCACACAGTGCATTCCAATGGGCAATAAATATAGAAGAGTGAAGAGTAAACCTGGATGGCTAAACCGTAGTGTGAAAAGTCTCATTAAGGAAGGGTCACCATCAGCATTCCAACACTACAAAGAATGCAATAAGAAGTGTAAAATCGCAATCAGGGTGGCTAAAAATGATTACGAGAGACACATAGCAGAAGAAAGTAAAAAGAATACAAATACATTTTTTAGATATATTAACAGTAAAAAGGCAAAATCAGGACACATTGTACACATAATAGATGAGGATGGGAGGATGGCTACAGATGACACAAAGAAGGCAACTGTACTAAATACCTTCTTTTCCTCCGTTTTTACACAAGAAAATCAAGGGTTTACCGACCATAACTATACTGTTAATGGTAAAACACAGGACATTCCCTTGTGGCTAACAGAGACCAGAGTCAGGGAAAGACTTAATAAACTTGTTCAAAATGTTTTATTGAAGAGAAAGATATGAGCATACAAACAGGTGCAGACATTGTTGTACAATTGAAGACGTAACAACGAGACATAGTCAATGCGGGGAACAGTCTCTACAGTCCGTATCTGACAAAGCAGCATGGTAAACAGAAGCATGTGGAACAGTAAGTATAACGACATTTGGGTTCATGGTTTTGGGCAAATAAAACTTTCCATAGGCACTTCAATAAGAGGCAGATTGAGGGTAAGATGTGTTGATGTTCTTATTGGGTACATCTGTATTTGTTTTATACTGTCCGCCTGTTAATGAGACCTTGTAGATAGGATGGGAGTGGATGAGTAGTTTAATATAGCCTGTCTCGGGTGTTGTTGGGGGGTGTGCTCACCTGCTAAAACAACAGGTCAGGTTGTACGTAAATTTGGGGGGGGGGGAGGGGGGAAGCGGAAGAAAGTTGGAAAGAGGGGAAAGTGAGTCAGAGGAAGAAGGACAGGGGGGGTAGGATAGAGTCAGGAGGTCAAGAGAAGAGATTTCCTTGCCAGGAGACCATTGATAGGATAGTAGCTTATATTCCAATATACGATTTAAAGCAGGGTTTCCATTATTATGGGTTTAGAAGGGTAGTGTCAAAATCAGTTGGGAATTGGTGTTTCAGCCATGGGGACCAGATTCGTTCAAATTTGTTTATGGTATTAAGGGCATTTGCTTCAATTTTGGCATGAATCATGGCTGTGGATATTCTATGTTTGGTTTCAGCTATTATCAGGTGGGGAGTTTTCCAGGCCTTAGCTATTGTCTGTTTAGCTGCTGTGGTGATTTGCAATAGTAGTTTAAATTTATATTTGCTGAGATCAGGCGGTTTCACATTTAAAAGTGCTATTTCTGGGGTAGGGCCTAGTGTTGTTTCGGCTACCTTAGAGATCATTTCAAAAATTTCAGCCCAAAATTTGGAAACCACATCACATGTCCACCATATATGTAGGTGGGTGCCTTGATCCACACAGCCCCGGAAGCAAACAGGGGAGCTATTCGGGGCAAATTTTGAGACACGGGCAGGGACCAAGTACCATCTGAGCATGACTTTATAATTAGCCTCCAAGGCTACAATGTTTTGCGTGGCTGATTTGGTATGAGACCAAATATCTGTCCAGTCTTTAGGGTCAAGAGTAAGTCCTAGGTCTTCGGTCCATTTGGTTACATAGGAAGGAGGGGTGCTGGGTGATGGGTTAATAAGGAGGCTGTATAGGAGAGAGAGCAGGCCTCTCATGTGCGGATCTTTATGACAGGCCTGTTCAAAGATGGACATCTGTGTGTGTGAGGTGTCTGTTCTGGAATATGGGGCGAAAAAGTGTTTAAGTTGTAAATATCGGAAGATTTCAGAGTGAGGTAGGTTGTGAGTTTCCTGTAGCGATGGGAAGGATTTAAAGGCGGAGGAGGCATAGAGGGAGTGGGCTCGGATCAGGCCAGCGTCCATCCATTTTTGGAAAGAGGCGGGGGAGACCCAGGCTGGATAGAAGGCTGGGTTACGGAAGAATGACTGAAGAGGGTTATGGGGAGATTGGAGTTTGCATTTAAATTTAAGTACATCCCAGAGGCGCAGAGAGTGTTTAGTGACTGGGTTAGGGACACTTTTGCGGTCTTTAGCGGGTATCCATAATAGGTTGGCCATGGAAAGGGGATCGTTGTCCACTGCTTCTAAGGACACCCATAGGGGGACCTCTTTGGTGGCGTGGTATTTGGATAGAATCGCGATTTGGGCAGCTTGGTAATATTTCGTCATATGCGGCATGCCTAGACCTCCACTTATTTTAGATAGGTACATTACTGTTCTAGGGATTCGGGGTTTCTTCTCGCCCCATATGAACCTAAAGGTTAAGACTTAATAAACTTAACACAAATAAATAACCAAGACCAGCGTCTTACACCCGAGAGTCCTCAGAGAACTCAGTCAGGTTATAGTCAGGTCATTGTTCTTAATCTTTGTGGACAGCATAATGACAGGATTGGTTCCAGGTGATTGGAGAAAAGCCAATGTCTTACAAATATTCAAAAAAGGGCAGAGACATATTCCTGGGAACTACAGGCCAGTCAGTTTAACATCAACAGTGGGTCAATTATTGGAGGGGATGATTTGGGACTATATCCAAAGATTTACAGAGGAAAAAGAATATCATTAGCAGTAATCAGCATGGGTTTTATGAAAGCCTGCTAGATCTATCTGCTAACATTCTACAAGGAATTAAGCTGCCATCTAGATCGGAGAAGGCCTGTGGATGTACTGTATCTGGATTTTGCAAAAATGCAGTGTATACACCAACTCATGACACACACCTCAATGTATACCCCAAAACATGGCACACACTGCAAGGAGGAATCCAGTGCATTATACTGCAGCCTTTGCGTTACAAATAGAGATGGGACGAACACCCCTCGGTTTCAGATAATGAACTCCATTGAAGTCTATGGGACCAGAACCGAAAAAATCAAAAGTTCCCATTTTGAGGGCTTAGATGCAAGTTATTGGGCATACAAAGTGTATGGGGGTCTGGGTACTGCCCTGGGGGACATGTATCAATGAAAAAAAGTTTGTAAAAACATCATTTTTAAATGAGCAGTGATTTACTGATGCTTAAAGTAAAACACTAAAAATGAAAAATTTCTTTAACCACTTCAATACCAGGCACTTACTACCCTTCCCGCCCAGACCAATTTTCAGCTTTCAGCTCTGTCGCATTTTGAATCACAATTGCGTGGCCGACGCTGTACCCAAAATTTTTTATCATTTTGTTCTCACAAATAGAGCTTCCTTTTGGTGGTAATTGATCACCTCTGCTGTTTTTATTTTTTGCGCTACAAATAAAAAAAGACTGAAAATTTTGAAAAAAAAATGTTTTTCTCTGTTTCTGCCCCAAACTTTGTAAATAAGTACATTTTCTATATGATGGGCACTGATGAGGCTACACTGATGGGCACTGATGAGGCAGTACCGATTGGCGCCGATGAGGTGGCACTTATATGCAGCACTGATGAGCACTAATAGGCGGCACTGATAAGCAGCACTGACGGGCACTGATAGGTGGCACTGATATTCAGAACTGATGGGCACTGATAAGTGGCACTGATAAGGACTCATAGGCAGCACTGATGGGCACTGATATGTGGCACTGGGCACTGATAGATGGCACTGCACACTGATAGGTGGACCTGATAGGTGGCATTGATAGGCAGCACTGGTGGGCACTGATAGGTGGCACTGGTGGGCACTGATAGGCGTCAATGACAGATTGCACTGTAGGGTGGGCATACCCTGGTGTTCCTGGGTGGAATCTGAAATGGTCATTGTGCCCCTTACCTGGTGGTCTAGGGTGGGGTCCCTGGTGGTCAGGATGGGCTCCCTGGTGGTCCTGGGTGGGCTCTCCCTGGTGGTCCCTGGGCTGGCTCCCTGGTGGTCCTGAGTGGCGATCCTCGGGGGCTGCACTGATAAACAATCAGCGCAGCGCCCCCTGTCACGAGAGCTGCCGATCGGCTCTCCTCTGCTCATATCTGCAGATGCGAGTAGAGGAAAAGCCGATATATGAATTTTCCTGTTTACACTGTGATCAGCCATGATTGGTCATGGCTGATCATGTGGTAAAGAGCTTTTGATGGAGGCTCTTTACCAATATCGGTTTTGCGGTGAGTCAGACTGACACATCGCACCACCGTTCACCATGATGCGCGCCCCGCGGATGCAGGATCACAGGTTATTCATCTGGATGTCATATGACGTCTAGCCAGGATAATGAAACCCCTGCCCAGCCATTATTTTTCTATAGGTCAGTCGGAAGTGGTTAAATATAGTGCCTGGGGGTCCCCCTTAATCTGCCTGTAAAATGGTGCATCTGTACCGTGTATAGAACCTGCTGCAGCAAAAATTACATTTATAAAGGCAAAAGAATTACATTTTCCCTGAAAGCTTTCTTTATTTTATAAACAATGGCTTGGGGAGCCAGTCTTTATGATGAGGCACTCTTGATTTTTGTATGATGAGGCACTCTATAGAGGTACTTTTGATGAAAGCAAGAATTGGCCTTGCTATAAAAAGTTGAAATGACATGCACCTGTCAAACAGGTTCGGAAAAAATGGTACTTGGGTGTTAATTGTGCCAAAGAAACCTATACCAAATTTTTTTTCCAAATAAAATCAACACTCAAAATCGGCAACATTGACATCAGGGGTTCGATGGGTCCTGCAAATCCAGGAATGATTCATTTTGATAAATGTCAGCCAGTCAATGGAGTCTGTGGACTGACACGCTCTTTTATCTGTCACAAAACCACTGGCAGCATGGAATGTCCGTTCAGAAAGCATGCTGGCTGCAGGGCAGCCCAGTGTTTCAATTGCATACTAGGGGAGTTCTGGCCAATGGTCTATTCTCATGACTCAGTAATCCAGTGGATCGCCAACTGGAAAGCTGTCCATGTCTGTTTTTGCCCCTAGATAGTCTCCCACCTTATGATGCAGACACTGCCAATGGGATGTGGAAGCTGACAGCCCTTGGTGCTGAGGACTAAAAAAAATGTGAAATGCATCACTGAGGCGGCCCTTTTCTCCACCACCCCTCTTTTGACCGACAGAAGCCTCAAAACAAGCCCTTCCATGACACTGTAGTCTTTATGTAATGCAAAGGCATTACATAACTCCTCTTTAAGATGTCCTCAAGATATTTCATCCTCTGCTCCCTCTTTGAGGACGGGATGAGTTCAGAGACTTTCCCCTTGTAACAGTGTTCAAGGAGGATTGGCAACCAATAGTGTTCCTTCTTCTTGATGCCACTTATTCTTGGGTCCTTTTGCAGGCTTTGAAGAATGAGGGAGCCCATGCATCACAATTTTGCGAAGGCATGAGAAGCAGAGCCCTCAGGGTCACTGAAGATTACAGTATCTGGATCTGCCTTCTCCCAGCCATGTACTATTCCCAACAGTTCTGGGGACAGAAAACCATCTCTTAAGGTTTAACGTATATGTCTTCCTCTGCTTCAATGCCTCAAAAACTGCCAGAATCCTCCTCCTATTGTGTGTTCTGTTGCATTGCAAGAATGGTGTCTGCATGAAGTGGGCCTTGAGAGGAAAGGAAGTCCTCCTCTTCCTCCTGTTGCTCTACCATGAGTGCCCTGTCCATAACACGCAGAGTCTGCTCCAGCAGGAACACAACAGGGATTGTGTCACTGATGCATGCATTGTCACAGCTCACCATCCTTGTCACCTTCTCAAATGGTGACAGTACAGTGCATGCAAACTTTATCAGCAGCCATTGGCATGGGGAAAAAATCTGAGCCGGCCTGAGCCTGTCTTTGTGCCATACTTACACAGGTACTCGTTGACGGCCCTCTGCTGCATGTGCAGCCGCTACAGCATTGCCAAAGCTAGTAGGCATGTCACAAATCAGGCAGTTTATGGGCAGGTGGAATTCCTGCTGAATTTCAGCCAACCGAGCACTGACTGTGTATGACTACCTGAAATGGCTACAGACTCTTCTGGCTTGCTTTAACAGATCTTCCAACCCTGGGTACTTGTTTAAGAAATGCTGCACCACCAAAATGAGGACATGTGCCAGGTATGGCATATGTGTCAACTTTCCCTGTCTAAGGGTGGACAGGAGATTAGTGTAATTATTGCACACCACCATTCCTGGATCCAGCTGGTGAGGCGTGAACCACCTCTGGGCCTGCCCCTGCAGAGCTGAAAGAATCTCTGTTCCGGTGTGGCTTCTGTCCCCTAGACAGGAGAAGGAGAAGAAGGGAATGGAGCTGACAAATCTTGCATGATCACCACCAGCTGTATGGAGATGTGGCAGCAAAACAAGCTGCAGCACTGAGCCATGTCCTGCATCCTTCCAAGTTGCAAGCAGAGTTGAAATGATATGCACCTGTTAAACAGGTGCGGACAAATTGGTCCTTGGGTGTTAATTGTGCCCATGAAACCTATACCAAAAACATTCTTCCAGATAGAATCAACACCCAAATAGTTAGGAAACATAGACAGTCTTGCAGAGATTACAGATCCAGAAAACACTTTATTGGTGACATTGGCATTGGGAGCTTGATGGGTGCTGCTAATCCAGGAATGTCTTAAAGTGAACAGGGTATCAAATAAGTTGACTCTATGATGGTCAATGATTCAAGTGAAAAAGTCAAAATAAACCTGTGATGGTTAACCACTTCAATACTGGGCACTTAAACCCCCTTCCTTCCCGGACCAATTTTCAGCTTTCAGCGCTGTTGCAGTTTGAATGACAATTGCGCGGTCATGCGACACTGTACCCATATGAAATTTTTATCATTTTTTTCACACAAATAGAGCTTTCTTTTGGTGGTATTTAATCACCCCTGGGTTTTTTATTTTTTGCACTATAAATTAAAAAAACGACTGAAAATTTTCAAAAACAATGCATTTTTCTTCGTTTCTGTTATAAAAATTTGCAAATAAGTAATTTCTCTTCATAAGTTTTGACCAAAAATGATACTGCTACATTTCTTTGGTAAAAATAACCCAAAGTTTATTTGGTGTTGGCGGACAGACAGATGTTTTGTGTATGGTGACAGATGTGACGGGGACATACAGATGTTTTATGTATGGTGACAGATGTGACGGGGACAGACAGATGTTTTGTGTATGGTGACAGATGTGACGGGGACATACAGATGTTTGGGGACTGTGACAGATGTTTTGGGGACATACAGATGTTTTGGGGACTGTGACAGATGTTTTGTGTATGGTGACAGATGTGATGGGACAGACAGATGTTTTGTGTATGGTGACAGATGTGAAGGGAACATACAGATGTTTGGGGACTGTGACAGATGTTTTGGGGACATACAGATGTTTTGGGGACTGTGACAGATGTTTTGTGTATGATGACAGATGTGATTGGGGACATACAGATGTTTTGAGGACTGTTTTATGGGGACACTTATGTGTATGGGGACAGGGGTATCAGTGTGCTTGGTGCACTGTTACATAGTTACATAGTTACATAGTTAGTCAGGTTGAAAAAAGACACAAGTCCATCCAGTTCAACCAAAAAAAAAAAAAAAAACATTTATTTATATATATATACATATATATACACACACACACATACACAACCAAATAATCCCATATACAATCCTTCACCCACAGTTGATCCAGAGGAAGGCAAAAAACCCCAGCAAAGCATGGATCCAATTTGCTATAACGGGGGAAAAAATTCCTTCCTGATTCCCCGAGAGGCAATCGGATTCACCCTGGATCAACTTTACCTAAAAATGTTAGTACCCAGTTATATTATTTACAGTAAGGAAAGAATCCAGGCCTTTTTTAAAGCAATCAACTGTGCTGGCCAAAACCACCTCTGGAGGGAGTCTATTCAACATTTTCACAGCTCTTACTGTGAAGAAACCTTTCCGTATTTGTAGATGAAATCTTTTTTTTGACACCCACTTCCTAACA
>BLSH010122007.1:258557-276882 GCA_018402905.1 Glandirana rugosa | reverse complement strand
GACACCGCCATCAGGTTTTCAAAACTGTCTGTGTCCACCAGACGGAATGACAGCATTTCAAAGGCCAGGCATTTTGAAATGCTGGCATTCAGGGCCAGGGATTGCGAGTGGGTAGGGGAATACTACCTCTTTCTCTCCAGCGTTTGGGAGATGGACAGCTGTAAGCTTCCATGGTACCATGGTGTGGAAATGCTTGGGGTCGGTGGTGGACATGGTGGCGTTGGTGTCACATCGTCTGTTTGCTGGGTGGTAGGTGACACTGGCACTGTAGAGGTGGAGGAAGAGGCTGAGGCAGCAGCAGTAGAGGAAGCAGGAGGAGCCTGAGACCTTTCTTGGATTTTGAGGTACTTATTCCACTGCAGCTTGTGCTTTGCATTTAGATGCCTGGTCATGCAGGTTGTGCTCAGGTTTAGAACGCACAGCTTGCAAATCACTCATGTCTTGTCATCAGCACATTGTCTGAAGAACTGCCACACTAGGGAATTCCTTTGAGCTGCCTTTGGTGTGCTAGGTCCCTGGGTGCGGTGGGTAGTAGTAGGCATACTGTCTAGGGGACGGTCGCTCCGCTTTTGCAACCTGCTTCCTCTTTTGCAATGCTGGTGCCTCTGTGCGACCACCATCTCTTCCTCCAAACTGCACATGTTACTCACATGACCTTCATTCCATGTGGGGTCTAGGACCTCATCATCCTCCACATCATCTTCCACCTACTTTTCACCACTGCCCTCCTTGTCAGTCTGCACACTGTAGAAAGCCGCAGCAGTTGGCACCTGTGTTTCATCATCATCAGAGACGTGCTGCGGTGGTGTTTCCATTTCCTCATCCTGAAACAGAAGTGGTTGGGCATCGGTGCACTCAATGTCTTCCACTTCTGGGGCAAGGCTATGTGGATGGTCCATGAAATGCACACCAGCAGAGTCATCAAAAAGCATAAGAGACTATAAATCAAATAAAATCTGTGCAAAAAAATAAAATATAATAAATAGAATGCTAAGAATCACAATGATGAATAAGCTGCTGTACACAATGTCCTACACTAAGACATAAAACCATATAAGAAAACATAAGGTACAGAGCTAAAAATAAATAATTTAAAAGTCCATAGATAGGAATTAGTGGAAGAAAAGGAAGATCCCAGCCTCCACGTATGAATTGGAAAGATTTGTGTGTCACACAACACCAACTGCACACCGCTCTTACCCCAAAGTGCGTGACCCCCCTGGATAAGAGCGGTCAGACACGTTTAGAATTACAAGCGGAACCGATGGGAAATGTCTCCCCTCTCAGGAACTGCAAAGACGATCATTCACCGCTGCTTCACTGTATAGGTAAAAATCCTCCATATACGTTTTCTTAGGCAGGCATATGCGTCAGATAGAACACCATAAAAGGATGAAAGGAGCCTCACATAGCGTAATAATGCTAAAACAGCTGTATTTATTCAAGTAAAATATTGCACGCACATAATATCCACAGACATCAAACGTATTGGCGTTCCACCAGAATCCAAAATGGCCACGAAGGGCTGCGCATGCGCAGTAACGTGGTGGGCGTGTGTGCGTTGCTCCGACCGGTTTCGTCACATCTGACGTCATCAGGGGCACGCCCACACATCCACGCCACATTCTTAAATACCCCCGTCGTCCCTGGAGGGCCAATCAATGCAAGGATCCAATCAAACAGCAACCAGGCTGTATATACAAACCAGGGGCCGTCCCAAACCAGTTTGCTGCCATAACATGGAAACAAAGCCCACCAAATAAATGGCAGAGGGTTTGTCTGCAGACATGTAATAATGTATGGAGCAATTAGCGCCCCCAGTGTCCAAAAGGGTAACTCCAGCTCCATACTGATATCTCAATATAAAAACTAAAAACAAATTTGAATAAAAAAAAATATATATGGCCATCCCTTAGGTGACAAAAGGGGCTCACAATAGAGAAATTATTTTTAAAATTACATATGAATGTACACCATCAAAATAGAAAATAACTGGGAACATCCTGTATTTAAAAAAACATAAACATACACTAGCTGTTATTGATGAAACAATTAATGTCCCATTCAATATTTAAACCAAAAGGTGAATAGGTGAACGCTAATCTATCCCTCACACCAGCACCAGGAACCTCTCCCTATACTAAGTATGAGATGATTTTAGAACGCCAATCTTTCCCTCACACCAGCGGCAGCATCCTCTCCCTACCTACACTAGTATGAGATGATGTGACATGCAGCGCTGGCTACGTGACTCCAGCTTATATAGAGGCTGGGGTCACATGATTATTGACCATTATAGGCATGGCTGTGATGGCTTCTAAGGGCAAACGAGTGAAACGCTTGTTAATTGGCTGCTCTGCAGCTATTCAACAGGCACAAAAAATTCCCCGAACCCAAACTTTTTCAAAAATGTCCGGGTTCGGGTTCGGCACATGGACACCCCAAAGTCCGGTACGAACCCGAACTTTATAGTTCGGGTTCGCTCAACTCTATTTATAACATTTATTTGAACAAACAAACAGTGAGCACTATGAAGTTTCTTTGAGTTCCCTTAAATTTGTGCAAGATCCTAAGCAGTAGTAGAAGGTGGACTCAGTACAAGAGGGAGACCTTTGGAGCCTTTTTTCTAACGCTGTGTATGACCTCCTGTGAACACTGGGGTCTACAGAAATAGGTGAGGGTACATCTTATAGTGCACCTGGGTGGCTTGGTATGATGCATTGGGAACTTGGGTAATCACAACACTGGATGATTCACATAATTCATTTGTTATTCACAATCCCCATGTTTGTTTACCTGTCCCTTGAAGCATGTGCCGCAATCTTCAACCTGAGATCACAACTTGCTGAGCCTGTCACTACCTCTGTCTAGCTCTGCCAGATTGCAGTATACAATGCACAGAACTGATTGTTATAAAATGACCTGGTATTCATATGTTAATAACCCCTCATTCATATGTTAATGACCCCACTACCTAATATGCAAATCCCATCCCCACAGTGGCCCCACTCTTATTCACCTCCAAGGAGTAAACAATAAGATGCAGTCTTGGGAGATCTATGTACCACTAAGCATGGCACCAGGTACAGTACCTGAAAGGTGCTGCAGCACTGCCATGGAGGTAAGCAGAGAGAAGAAGAATTACTGCATGGAGTGCAAAGGTGAGCACAAAAGGAGGGTTGCAGAGGTATACAGAGAGGAGGTGTTACTATTTGGGTTTCAATTTTGTGAGCAAAAAAAAAAAAAATGGGGCTGCAGAGGTATACGGGGGAAGGTACCATTTAAGGTTAATATGAGTGAAAAAGTGTTGAAGTTCAGAGGTATACAGGGGAGGGTTACCATTTGAGGCTCAAATGTGAGCAAAAAAGGGTGTGAAGAGGTATACAGAAAGGGGCATTGCCATTTGGGGTTTCAAAGGAGAGCTAAAAAGGAGGGGTTTAGTTTTCAAATGTGAACAAAAAAGAGGGGGGTGCAGAGGTATACAGGGGGGTTACCATTTGACATTCAAATGTGAGCTGGGGTTGGGGTGCAACAATGAGCAAGGAGAGGTGTGCAGAAATAAGTGGGGAGTTGGGTGTAAAGGAGAACAGAAGGAGGTATTTAAAAGTAAGCAGAAAGGGTGGTTTGGGGTGCAGAAATGAGCAGAAAGAGGGGTGAATAAGGATGCAGTGATTAGCACAGAGGGAGGGGGTCACTCTACATACCCCTGTTACATGTCTGTCCGTGTAATGTGTCTCAGTTAAATTGATAGTTAGTATATATAACCCTGTTATGTTTGGGGTCAGTGTAAATCTTCCAATTACATTGGGGGGCTGTGTAAATTGTCCCACTATATTGAGGGTCAGTGTAAATCTTCTCATTACATTGTGGGTTAATAAAAACCATCCCATTACATTGGTGGTCTGTATAAATCTCTCTATTACATTGGTGGTCAAAGTAAATTTCCTATTACAAAATCCTACCTTACATTGGTGGTCAGTGTAAATCTACTCTTACATTGGTGGACAATGTAGAAATTTCCCTGTTACATTAGTGGTTAGTGTAGAATCCCTGTTACACTAATGGTCATTGTAAATCACCTCCTAAATTGCTGGCCTGTTATATTAATGTTTTTCAGTATAGAATCCCCTGTTACATTGGTGTTTATTATAGAATCCTTACTTACATACATGCAAAAGATTTCCAGCTTATAGCTACGTGACTCAGAGTTTGCTGCAGTCTTCTAATTAGATTTATTATACAAAAATAATTTTGCCACCTACAAAAATCTACAAGTCAGCAGCAATCACAACAGGCGTTGCAGTGCTCAACAGAGCAGCCAGTATCAAATATTCTAAATATTTTATGCCAAACATGTTGACAGTTTAATTTGGGTTTATCACTGTATTCTCTGCAAGATTTGTTGGGCTACTGTATTTATTGCACAAATAGATTGCACAGACTAAGGCTAGCCATGCATGTGTGTATATTTCCCATGTTCAGTCCTTAATGAGATATCACTTGACTCCCCTATCCATGCAAAACATTGTGCATGGAGGAATCTCCTCTGGCAGCTACTGTTTTCAGACAGCCACACCAGATATGACTGTCTGAATACTCAAACAGTGATTGCAACTGGTTGGATAATACATCTGCTCTTACCCAGTCACGGATTGGCCCATAATTTTCCACCCAGCTCCATTGATTTTTAAGCCAGCTTTTGAACTAGGTGGTGCTGACAGGGCCACCCATGGCTCATATTTCAGCTGATTCACTAGGAGCTTTGTATGGCCAGTTTAAAAGTTGTAGCTAGCTAAACAAAGAAAAGTTGTGGCAATGCACTCATAGGCCAAAAAGCTGCTCCATCCCTGAAATACTATATAAACAAGATATCTCCCATGGGACTATGTTACAGCAATAGAAATCACACTGTATAAACTATGTATACATTTTTTAATAAAACATGTTTTATTGATTAAACAACATAATTACAAACACGTATTTGTCATAGGTCAATAATGAGCCATGCTCCAGTCCATCCAGAAACATTAGACACTAAAATTCATACAAACAAGTTAAAAATTGGATTGCATGTCCACCACCATTGTTCAATGGTGGTGGACATGCAATCCAATTTTTAACTTATTTGTATGAATTTAAATGACTAATGTTTCTGGGTGGTCTTGAGCATGGCTCATTATTGATCTATGACACAGAAATGTTTTTAATCATGTTGTTTAACCACATCAGTACTGGGCACGAAAACCCCCTTCCTGTCCAGGCCATTTTTCAGCTTTCAGCGCTATCACACTTTGAATGACAATTACTCAGTCATGCAACACTGTACCCATATGAAATGTGCGTCCTTTTTTCACACAAATAGAGCTTTCTTTTGGTGGTATTTAATCACTAGGGTTTTTTTATTTTTTGTGCTATAAATGAAAAAATATTGAAAATTTTGTGAAAAAATGCCTTTTTCTTTGTTTCTGTCAGAAAATTTTGCAAATGAGTAATTTTTCTTTGTAAATTTTGGCCAAAATTTACACTGCTACCTATCTTTGGTAAAAAATAACCCAACTACGTGTATATTATTTGGTCCTTGTGTAAGTTATAGAGTCTACAAGCTATGGTGGCAATCATTGAAAATTGATCACACCTGATCACACCTGACATACTGACGGCCTATCTAGTTTCTTGAGACCCTAACAAGCCAGGAAAGTACAAATACCCCCCAAATGACCCCTTTTTGGAAAGTAGACATTGCAAGGTATCTAGTAAGAGGCATAGTGAATTTTTTGAAGTTGTAATTTTTTCTTTTTTTTTTTACAAAATGGTCGTTGTAACAGGTTATTTCTCACACACAAGAAGAAGACAAAAAGGAGGCGCCTCTAAGTGCAGTATTACAAAGGATTTATTATAATAATGGTATAAAAACACTCACATTGTGGAGCAGCATAAACAGCATAATCAGCATGGGTAGTCCATAATGGCGCCACTGCAACCTCTGTGATGGGGGAAGTGTCTCCAGGTATAGACAGGTGTCCAGATGTAGGATGAATCGTCCAGAGGAGATGGTGAAGAGCCGGCTTGTAAATCCAGGACGCAGTATGTGACACAGGAGACAGAACACAGGGGAGTGACGTCATCAGTACGCGACGCGTTTCCTAGGCGAATGTCGGTCCTGATGACACGAGGACCGCGCCTCTTCCTCAGGCAAGGACTATTTTACTATTTCTCACACACATCATATGCATACCACAAATTACACCCCAAAACACATTCTGCTACTCCTCCTGAGTATGGCAATATCACATGTCTGAGACTTTTTCACAGCCTGGCCACATACAAAGGCTCATCATGCAGGGAGCGCCATCAGGTATTCTAGGGACATAAATTGCACATCTAATTTCATGATGACCTATCACATTTTGCCCACAAAATGACCCCATGTTGGAAAGCAAACGCCCCAACTTATAATGTATGAGGCATAATGAGTCTTTTGAACGGTTCATTTTTTTCCAGTAGGTTTTGGAAAATGTGGGAAAAAATTGAAAACACATTTTTTTTTACACAAAGTTGTCCATTTATAAGATTTTCCCAACACATAGCATGTACATAGCAAAAATGACACCCCAAAATACATTCTGCTATTCCTCCTGAGTATGGCGATACCACATGTGTGAGACTTTTACATAGCCTGACCACATACAGAGGCCCAACATTGAACTAGCACCTTCAGGCGTTCTACAAGCATAAATTACACATCTCATTTCTCAACACCCTATTACACTTTTGAAGGTCCTGGAGCACCAGGACAATGGAATTGCCCACAAAATGACCCCATTTTGGAAAGCAAACTCCCCAACATATAATCTATGAGGCATAATGAGCCTTTTGAACATGTCATTTTTTTCCAGTAGTTTTTGGAAAATGTAGGAAAATGAATACACTTTTATTTTTACACAAAGTTGTCAACTTATATGATATTTCCAACACATAGCATGTACAATAGCCGTTCCGCCTCACCGTCATTTGATGGTGGGCGGACGGCAAGTGGTTAATCAATAAAAACTTTTTATTAAAAAATGTACACATAATTTACTGTGTGATTTCTATTACTGCAGCATAGCTAGCTAAACAAATACATCAATATTTTTTTATTATTGAACAATACCTTCTAGCCATATTTCTATCCTTATTATTATTATTATTATACACGATTTATATAGCGCCAACAGTTTACGCAGCACTTTACAATGTGCTGGGAGGGGGGAGACAGCACAATTACAATACAGTTCAATACAGGAGGAACGGAGGGCCCTGCTCATAGAGCTTACATTCTAAAGGGAGGGGGGTGGTGGTACAAAAGGTAATAGCTGCAGGATGAGTGGATGGGGGTGGCTCGGTTTGGTTACAGTTCTTAGGTGGGTGAGGGATAGGCTTCCCTGATGATACATATTTTTGTATATACAATATTTTAAAAATAAATTGTTAAACAGGTTAAAGATATGCCTTTTGTAGGACCACTCCCATTTTAAATGAATGCCCTGCCCCTAATTAAAATATGTCTCTCCCTACAATGGCTTGCTGGTTGAGCAGCATTAAAAGTGTCCCTGGAATTATTTTTGAAATGTTGGCAACTATGCTTATAGTCTTGGTGCCAATTCACTTTCACCCTAGGTTCACAGCTATGTGTTTCTGTGGGCCATGTTTGTTGTGCCATGCAGCTGTGCATAGTAGCCAATTAGCTTTCAACTTCAGCTTATTTAATTGAAATTTAACAAAAAAAGCTGATTGGTTTCTATGCAGAGCTGCACCAGATTTTGCACTCTCCAGTTTTAGTAAATCATCTACAAAGTAACTATCAATATATCCAAGCAACTTGGATTTTCAGAAAAGACAATATGGTGTGGCGCTTGCAATTCCTCTATTCAATGAAGTAAATAAATTCCCTTCAGTGACATCATACACATAAACCTGTACTGCAATGCACCTCCCTCAGGTATGTTCTTAACTAAGTAAAGTGCATGTATCAGTAAATCAATAACACACAATATTTCAACTATAACAATCACTGCGCAATCAAGTGCATAAATATTGTAAACAATATAGATTCTGTGCAAAAGTCAGCAACACAAATCTCTGTGTGAATATATATCTCCAATAAACAGTGTTGAGATTCAGTGTTCATAAAGTGCTCTTGAAAAGTGCCCTCTGCCCAGAGGTAGAAAATCCAATATCTTCAATTATTGTTACCTATATGTGCTCTCCTTGTGCACACCCCACTCACCAAATCTCTATGATCCTCTATAAATGGATCTTAGGCGCTTTAAGAGTGTATCTTCCCTCCAGCAGCTTTATCTAGATTTGCTCCCCAGGACCACTTCTTCATAACCTTTCCTCCAGTTTTTATATGCAAAGGGAAAAAACATGAAGCAGCCTCCAATAGTGTAATTCTGCATTTATTAACAATTAAAATACACTTACACCATTAACAGAGTTTGTATATACACAAGCATGTAAACCACTTCCTGGAGCCACTTGATCTCCACAGACCGGAAGCTTGGATTTTCAGCCTCCATATTTCCCTTAGGGAATGTTTACTTGAAATAAATCAACCCCACAAATACAGAAATGTATCACATCATTACCAATAACTTGGGAACAGGGCACAACATTTTTTATGGTAACGGTACTTGCCACACTAGGCGGCACAGTGGTGTAGTGGATAGCACTTTTGCCTAACAGCAAAAGGGTCCCTGGTTCGAATCCCAACCATGACACTACCTGCCTGGAGTTTTCATGTTCTCTCTGTGCCTGCGTGGGTTTCCTCCGGGTACTCCGGTTTCCTCCCACACTCCAAAGACATGCTGGTAGATTAATTAGATCCTGTCTAAATTGGCCCTATTATGAGTGTGTATGAATGTTAGTTAGGGACCTTAGACTGTAAGCTCCTTGAGGGTAGGGACTGATGTGAATGTACAATGTATATGTAAAAGCGATGTGTAAATTGATGGCGCTACATACGTAACTGAAATAAATAATAAAAATAAAAAGATAAATTCATTAATGTTCTAACATTATGGATCAAATTTGTGTTTCAACTTCTCAAGATGAACAAACATATAGATATTTTTTCAAAACTTTAATATTACAATAAAGATGTGCACTCAGAGAAGCCATGGATGTTTAAAATGTATTTACAGTGAATGTTTAATGAAAAAACAACATTAGCATTCAGCCTAAATTAAATTATTAAAATTCAACCTTTTTCTGTAATAAGTGTAAGCCAATATTAGTTCAAAACCTCGTCCTGGAGCAAGTGAGAAGCATCGGTCAAAACAATAATTAAACGAAGGTGTATTTTTTTGTTTCATAAAATTTTATTGAGAGAAAAGATACATACAAACGAAGGTATATTTTATGCACTTTCTGTAAAATTTAATATGATGTAGACTGAATTCTAACATAGCTGTGTGTTATTTTATTTCAGTAGTTTATTTTTAGAGTTGCAAACATTTCTTGAAAAAAAAAGTCTGCTTTCCTATCTCCATTATGTGCAATCTCTATTAATGGCTTTGGCACTGGGCCCCACTTATGTTGCAGTATTAATGCATCAACACTACTTGATATTCTTGGTACAAAATGAGGGATTTAATTTATGTATTGCGAAAAGTTCCGAATTTTTTATTTACTTTATTTCTTAGAAAAGGAATACAATTTATATTATTTATTTCTTCTATACTTTTCATTCCCAGTCTTTTTTTTTTTTTTAGTTATAATGCTATTCAGGAACACAATTACATCTAAACAAAAGAGCAGCTGCTATACTTGTACATTTTTCAGAATAAATAATACACTAAAAAATACACTACAAACGGAGCACAACAATTGAATAGCTAATAAAATCGGATGCCTTTTAATAAATTGCTTTTAAATGCTTAAGAGTTTTTCCTTTTTTATACTAGTTTCATAATTCCATCCAAATCTATCTAGCATTAAATTTTCTTTATGGCTATAAATTATTCATCTTCTGCAAGTGAAGGGGATATATTTAATCTGTTTGATCTGTCCAGACAGGAAGAAAAGTCTTTTTTCTAATACATTCTTATATTGTTTGTTTCTTTCGAGAATAATCTAAAAAATGAGCAGAGAAAAGATCAGAGAGCTCAGAATAAATACTCTCATGTGGAAGACTCTGGTGTGTCACCTCATGACCTGTTCAAAGTGAGGATGGAACCATGCCGATTAGGTCTCTACTTAGTTATTAAACCTCTATAGCAAGATTTTCTCTCAGGTAATCATGAAAGGCAAGAATCTCATGGGATGTACTGTAATTTATTTTACTGGGAATGGATGTGACACTTGTAAACCATGGTGCTTTTTTTTAAGGACCTTTAACTCTTTTAACTTAACTCTGTACCTAATAAATACCTTTCATGAATCACTTTGACAGATTGGATTGGACATTAATCTGTTTTGCAATTTGAAATGCATTTTCTGACCTATATATCTATGTGAAAAAGGGTATGTTGCATATTTTAAATTAAATTATCTGATGCTATTCTGTGGCAGTAAAATGGTGCATTGTATCATTGTGATATTTAAAAATAACACAACAAATAAAACTTAATTTTCCAGTAAAATCAGATAAAACAAATCCATAAAACATAAGGCAGGGCTTAGGTAAAGGTGAACATCAGCCTTTTCCTGTATAAAATAAAGTATTTTGTACAATAAAGATATTTATTTAAATTTAAGCAGCATTAAACCTAAATCCAAAAATGTAATACATTTGAACTCACTAATTATTAGATGTAGTGACTACATTAGTTTTCTTTTTTTAAGTTTTATTCTTCTCCTTTTCACCTGATGATCTGGCCAGTAACACACTACCTGTATTAGAGTGCCTACACTATGGATGAGGGAGCAACAGAGACATGTTTGGACAGCAGCATTGTCAGTCTTTGGGGGAGGGTAGTGTTATATGTGCTAGCAGATAGGGATGGGCCAAACGGAGCCCTGTTCAGTTCACACCAGAACTTTTGAACACCGCGAAAGTTCGGACCCAAATAACAAACCCCATTAACGTCAATGGGACCTGAACTTCAGAAATCAAAAGTGCCCATTTTGAAGGCTTATATGCAAGTAATTGTGCATAAAATTGTTATAGGGCACCAGGACCTGCTGTGGGGGACATGTATTAATAAAAAAACTTAATATTTAAATGAGCATTGATTTTTTGATTTTTAAAGTGAAAGCATAAAAATGAAAAAACCCTTCCAATATTGTGCCTGGGGGGTCCCCTTAGTCTACCTGTAAAGTGGCAGATCTGTACCATGTCTAGAATCTGCTGCAGCAATAATTGCATTTATTAAAGCCAAAAAAATGCCATTTTCCCTGCAAGCTGCCTTTATTTTGCTCAGCAACAGCTGGGGAGCCAGTGTGTATGATGACTCTATCCCCTCCCCCCATCTTCATTTTACACGTGGTGTGGTGACGGAAGCAAGATTTGTTTCATAGACTTTTTTTATATGTGATCACCAACTTTGATTGTATCAATTTAATGATCCTCTCGGTAGCGCTGCTTGCATCATATATGGGACTGATTTATATGCTTTGATGCCAGATAGATTGAGTCCACAATGTAGTGCACTCGGAACAAGATTAGAGATTCTTTTGGATAAATTCTGGTGTCACTTTGACTTTGGATAGAAGTAACGGGTGTGGAAAAATTGGGCTTTGGGTGTCGGTGGTACCTTCACACCATAACCCTATAGAGGTGCTCTTCATAAAGGCAAGAATTGGCCTTTCCGTAGAAAAAAATGCAATGATATGCACCTGTCAAACAGGTGCAGAAAAATTGGTCTTTGGGTGTCAATTGTGCTCATCAAACCTATACCAAAAACATTGTTCCAGATGAAATTATTGAACACCCTTAAAGCTAGGCAGCCTCAAAGAAGGAGGGAATTGGAGTGGGAGCTACGGTGCTAGTGTGTTGGAATAGGTAAAAAAAACGTAGATGTATTGTGAATGAAGGCAGCTCATCAAAAAACATTAGGTTCTGGTAACCTAATGACAACTGTAGAGGGAGGGCTCTTGACCAACAGAAGACTCAAAAGAATGTTTTCCACAACACTGTAACCTAATGGAGTCAGGAAAAACATTCAATAAAATCTTCTTTAACGTGTCCTCAAGTGATTTTATCTTCTGCACTCTCTGTGGGGATGGGATCAGTTCTGAGACCTTCCCCTTATGACAGTGGTCAAGGAGGGTTGCCAACCAGTAATGGTCATTCTCCTTTATGCCATGTATTCTTGGGTCCTTCGCAGGCTTTGAAGCATGAGGTTGCCCATGCACCTCAAATTTGCAGAGGCTTGAGAAGCAGACTCCTCAGGGTCACTCAGGATGAAAGCATCTGGAACTTCCTCCTCCCAGCCACATACTACTCCCAAGGGTCCTGGAGTTGGAAAGCCATTGCTTACAGATTGACACATGTCTTCCTTTTCTTCAAAGCCTGCGAAAGTTCCAGAATACTCCTCCTCCTCCTCCTCCCCTCTCTCCTCCTGTGTGTTCTGTGACATAGGAATGATGGAGTCTGGATAAAGTGAGCCTTGAGAGGAAAGGAAGTCCTCCTCTTCCTCCTGCTGCTCTGCCTCCAGTGCCCTGTCCATAATGCCATGCAGATTCTGCTCCAGCAGGAACACAACAGGGATTGTGTCACTGATGCATGCACTGCCACGGCTCACCAACCTTGAGGCCTCCTCAAATGCATCCTTAATGATCAGCCATTGAGGAAAAAAAGCCAAGGTGGCCTGAGCCTATTGTCATGCTGTACTTGCACAGGTACTCGTTGATGGCCCTCTGATGCATGTATAGCTGCTACAGCATTGCTAAAGTCGAGTTCCACCTGGTGGGCATGTCACAAATCACGAGGCTTACAGGCAGGTGGAATACCCGCTAAATTTCAGCCAACCGAGCACTGGCTGTCTATGACCACCTGAAATGGCTACAGACTCTTCTGGACAGATTTAGTACATGTTGCAACCCTGAGTACGTATTTAGGAAATGCTGCACCACCAAATTGAGGACATGGGCCAGGCATGGCACATGTGTCAACTTTCCCTGTCTAAGGGCAGACAGGAGGTTTGAGCCATTATCGCACACCACCATTCCTGGCTCCAGCTGGCGTGGTGTGAACCACCTCTGAGCCTGTGCCTGCAGAGCTGCAAGAATCTCTGGTTTGGTGTGGTTCCTGTCCCCTAGACACACCAGCTGAAGCTCTGCATGGCACCTTTTAGCCTGACTCATGGAATAGCACTTTGAATGCTTAGCGGGTACCTGATGTTCATAGGACAATTCTGCAGAGGATGGCATTTAGGTGGCAGAGGAGGAGGAGGAGGGGGTAGAGCTCACAGGTCTGGCATCATCACCACCAGCTGTATGGTCATCCTGTGTCCTTTTGAATTGCAAGCAGCATTACCCAGTGTGCTGTGAACTAAATATATCATCCCTGCCCATGCTTGCTGGACCACGTGTCAGCAGTTAGGTGGATTTTACGGCTGACTGCCTTGCCCAACAATGCCAGAACATTCCCTTCCACATGATGGTAGAGAGATGGAACAGCCTTACATGAAAAGTAGTAACGACTGGGTGTTAGCTTTCCCTTCTGTGGTCCTGCTGTTGGGCTACCCAGTGGTTTGGGTGTGGCTGGGACTTCAACCGGTTGGACAATCAATAAACCAAAACAAGTTGTAGGTTCACAAAGATTGCGAGGTTTTATTACGTATACAAGGTGTTTTATAAACTTAAACCACAAATTAGTCTTTTCAATATGAAACCAATAGTCTTTTCAATATGAAACCAATATCAAGAACACGGGGACATGACCTCAAACTAACCGGGGGGAAGTTCAAAACTAATCTTAGAAAGTATTATTTTACTGAAAGGGTGGTTGATGATTGGAATAAACTACCAACAGAGGTTGTGAGACAGTCAACAGTAAATGGCTTCAAACATGCTTGGGATAAACATAAATCCATAGTCAGACAACAAGGTTAATGTAAAAAAATAAAATAAAAAAAAAAAAATAAAAAAAAATAAAAAATAAAAAGGGGCAGACTCGATGGACTACTCAGTCTTTTTCTGCCGTCACTTTTCTATGTTTCTATGTTTCTAAATACTCCCCTTAACCACTTTACCCACCCATACTGCTGTAGCCAATTACAATGCCTACAGCTACATTCTGCCCTGATACAACAAGGTTATACAATGTTTAATACTAAATTTATATATGACGCATGATATAGGTGAGTAAACAACATGTTATTTAAGCTTGTTCCTTTTTTGTTGCAGAAGCTTGCATATTTCTTCTCCAAGCCTTGCAAAAAGCTGCAAAATAGCTGATTCCATTTCCTCCCTAAGCAATTGCGGTTAGATTGCGGTTAGATTGTCTGCACACCCATAGCTTGTTCTTCTTTATAAAAATGATATAGAAAGTTATAAAATTTTCCTCATAAGGAGGAACTCTGCAACCTTAACCCAGTCTATAGAAAGACAAAGCTGATTTAAAATGGATGTTTGGATGTTTGATCAGAATTCTCTTACAATCCCCTCTTTGATTCTATGGAATCCCTGATTCCATATAATCATTCCTTATACCATACATCCGTTTGCAACAAAACCATATCATGTGAGTTAGGCTCAACTTGATGTTTCTTATGTTTTGTCAAATCCAATGATTTTCTCACCCCCATATGGCAAATTTCAATGCACAGTATATGAGCAGGAGGAACACAATAATCATCAGAATAACAATTCCTGCCTTTTTGAAGAAGTTGAAAATCCCGCTGAAGAATCCTCCAAACCACCCCCCCACAGTATCAAAAGGGTTCCAAGAATCTGGAAGATTATGCATTTCACCCTGCAACTTCTCTCCTTCTCCTCTTGATGACTATTGATTATATCATAATAGTCAGGTACCTCTATGTCTTTTGTGTCTTTAGTGAAATTAGAGAAATAGATACAGCATACCTGTTTACTACCTGTTTGGACACGCAATCTGGTTACTGCCATCATTAATCTCTCTTGCCTCTGTCTGATTATCTCTTGCTCCACTCCACCCACCTTGGTTCTCTAGTGAAGACAATGTCTCCATGTCCTTCTCCACACAGATGTGGGAAGTGGGTGGGAATCTGGTACGATACTCTCTTAAAGCATTATCTCATTTCTTAAAACATTTTTGCATATATTTTTCATCCCAGTCACCGGGGGGGGGGGGTAGTTGTATTTTGCATGAACCCCACAAATTTTCTTCACCTCCTCCCACTGATTCTCTGAGCCCGGACCTGCTATTCCAATTCCCTTAATCTGCAAATCTTGTGCACGTCTGTGCACATTTTTCCAAAACGGATCAACACAATGTACCCCACAGGTGCCGGACACAAACAGTAACAGACTTGGTTTGGAATCCGGCTCACCTTCTGAATCCTTATCAAGTCTGTTACCCATCTTCAATAGAATTTCAGCAATAAAAACACTTAAGTAAATTTAGATTGTAAAGTATAAAGTACAGCACAGCAGCACAATATTTGGCAGCAATTGTAATAATAGCAGTGTGACAGCAGTGTCTTATGAATAACTAGGAGTGATCACGTATACATTGTAATTCTGGGACTTAGTGGGAACGTTCTGGGCTAAGAGATACAAAGGGGACACCAACATTCATACCATGTTAGCTTGAAAACAAGAACCACGGGAGGATTTTTACACTTTTTGCAAACGCCTCCATAGTCTCTATAAAAACACGGGCATAGATTCATCGGAATTGTTCAATTCAACGTGCATGTCTAATGGGTATCCCAATATCACCCAGCTACTGAAATTAGTAAACTCTGATTGGGTGACACAGAGCGCAGATGACTTCCTGGCTGATGTGGCTAAGCGTTCAGCTTCAGGAGTATTCACACAAAAGGGGGGGGGGGTCTTCCATATGATGCCTTCCCAACATAACACAGTGACAGACACATTGGACAATGGTACTCCCATGCTGATGTACCACCAACGTGAGGGAAGCAGTAGGGGAAGACCTCCGAGGTATGGAGTAAATCAGGGTAGGACTTACACCTCTCCCCAACATGAACCACAGGCATATGGATATTATTATCAATATAATGGTCAGGGGAATCACTGGCAGGGAGACAGAAACTGGAACACACAGGGTTGCTTCATTTGTGGCGACCTGGGACACTGGAAAACTGAGTGCCCCAATAGGAGGGGGACTGCGAGAAGAGGTAGAGGAAGGGGGTTTGGAAATGGGAATAGAGGCAGACAGGGGGCCCCAATGTATGGACAACAGTCGCAGCCGCCGCCCCCCCCAATTACAACGCTTGGCATCAGGTCAACTCACAGACTTGATCCCCATGGATTGGCCAGGAAATAGACAACAAGGGGGGCAAGCAACACATGGTCCTACCCTGGCCCAGGACATGCAGAAATATATCAGTACTCAACAGAGCCCAATGCCCCAAGGATCTCACCAACAAAGACAGGATACGCTGTAGTTATGCTCCCAAACCAAGTGCTTGAATCGGAAGCTGTGGATGCCACCTCAGCACAACAGGCTGAGTTGATAGCGCTCACAAGAGTGTGTGAAATTTTTGCAGGTCACAGGGTAAACATTTACACGGACAGTAGATACGCATTCGGGTAACGCATGATTACGGTCAGATTTGGAGAAGGAGAGGTTTTATCTCCGCGGATGGAAAGGCTATCCAAAACAAGGCATAAATAGAACATCTACTTTATGCACTCCAACTCCCCGAAGCTATTAGTGTAATTAAGGTAGAGGGACATTTCACAAAAGAAGATTTCAGAACCTGGGGAAACCCTTATTACCACAAGAAAGTCCTAGTGTGGAATGGGAAAAGTAGACTTATAAGAGATGATAGAAGCCTTTGACAGACTTGTCTGGTCACTGAGTAACGCCCCAGCGCTAATTCTCCCTGAATATGAAAAGCCATTCCAGCTTTACAGTGTAGTATCTGGAGATGCATATGCAGCAGTGTTAACTCAGGCACACGGGGGGAAGAACCGGCCGGTTTCATACCTCTCAAAGAAACTTCCCGTAGTGGTCCTGGGCATGCCTCATTGCCTACAGGCTTTGGCAGCATGTGCAATGGCAGTAAAAGACGCCACCAAAATTGTACATGGTCATCATATGACCCTGTACACTACTCACTCAATTACTGCCCTGATCCAAAACATAGGATATAGGTTGGTATGAGCAGAAATTGGAAGGACCATGTAAACAGGAGGCCCTGATCCTGGTTATTAGATCATCGCCACAAAACCTATCATTATGTCTTACACCTAATCCTACTGACCCTGCCACAAGGAATAAAATACAAGAGCTTAGAGACAAAGTACCACAATCTAGTAAAACTAATATCCTTCCAAAACTCGATTTTAAGACTATCACTTAGGTGGCTAAAAATGTAGACTTATCCATCAATGATATAATAGATCCAAACCCCCTGCTCTTCCCTAATGGTAATGTAGACCCACAACATTGGGCAGATTTGAATAACATTCCGCAACATTTCCTTCTGATGCATAAGTTCGGTAAACAACAATCAGAGGGAAAAGGGGATTGTTGGGTTTGTTCACATATGCATTCTGGTGAACACATCTATCCAATGTTAGCAAAGCCAATAGCATCTGCATCTTTGATAAACCAATCATATTTGAAAACAGGATATATTTCCCCAACTAACAAACCGTTTTTAATCCAAGGGTATGCTGAACCTCCCAAGATTTGTTTCCTTAATGGTCATGATTATAACAAAAAGAGTAAGCAGTTTCCCAATGCTAGGTTCTGCTCTGAAACCAAGGTTAATTTCACACTTCTCAATATAAGAGGATATTTAAGTAACCGCACAGTAGACATAAAATGACTAAACACAGTAACTATTGCAGATGCTGATGAAAGGATTGGAAACATGTCACTGTATAACATTTCTCGATGCCCATCTTACCAACCCAAATTTCATAGACAGAACTTAGTATCCTGGTTAAAGCAGGTTAACAAAACAGAAATGAGATACGATAACACAGACCCCGCACATATAGCTCAATGGATTTGTTTACTGGGTTTAAGGACTGGCCAAAACACTTTCAAAAAAATATTAGCGCCCCATTTGCCTAAAGGATGGATAGTTTGTTGTGGGCTGTGGTGCCACACCACCATCCCTTATCCTGACACTGGGAACCTGCCACCGTCCAAGGGTCACAGTCCTATTCCCTACCACCACACCGTGGTGTCGGGTGTTGTTTGATAGGTAGGAAA
>BLSH010122007.1:209306-221534 GCA_018402905.1 Glandirana rugosa | reverse complement strand
GGCAGTGTCAGTGTGATTGTACTGTGCAGATCAGTAACTCACTGATCCCAGCTCTTCTCTCCTCACACTGGACTCTGTGTGAGGAGAGAAGAGCTGGTAACAGTGAATTACCGCTCTGTTTACACTGTATGTGATCGGCTGTGAAGTAGATCACAGCCGATCACAAGGTATCAGCCGCCGGCCGGCGGCTGATACCTGTGTCAGTGACAGGCAGTGTTCCCCAGGAACACGCCGCCACCGACACGCACGCGCAGCGCGCTCCCGATCGCGCGCACGCGCCGTGCGAACGGCGGGCGTGCCGTTTGTGATCAGCTGTGACTTCGTCACAGCCGATCACGTGGTGAACAGCCATAACCAATGGCTGTTCACCCCTGTCGGTGAAGCGGCGTGTCCTGGGGACACGCCGACACCGACAGAGCCGGGATGCGTCATATGACGTCCACCCGCTGGGAGAGCAGGACCGCTCCGCCGTCATTTGACGGTGGGCAGTCCTGAGGCAGTTAATAATGCTTAAAGTGAAAATAAAAATGAAAAAAAATGTCCTTTAAATATTGTGCCGGGGGGGGGGGGGTAAGTTAGTTAAAGGGCGCATCTCTGTGAGGTGTAGAACATAGCCAGAGCAAAATGACATTTCCATAGGAAAAATTGTCATTTAAAATCGTGGCTGTAATGTATTGCCGGTTCCCGGCAATATACAAAAAATCGCTGGAAAAAAGTGCGTGGGCACCCCCCAGTCCAAACCAGGCTCTTCGGGTCCGGTTTGGTTTTAAGGGCAACCCCACACCAAATAAAAAAAAAATTGACGTGGGGGTCCCCCTAAAATCCAAACCAGACCCTTATCTGAGCATGCAGCCCTGGCCAGTAAGGATGGGGGGGAACGAGCGAGCACCCCCCTCCTGAACCGTACCAGGCTACATGCCCTCAACTTGGGGAGTATGGGTGCTTTGGGGGAGAGGGGCTTTGCTCTGGTCTTCTCCTTTACTCTCTCTGCTGCTACAGCCCGGCCCCGGCTTGCTGAATGGGAGGTCTTCATAATGACAGTTCTTTTATAAGAAGAAGCGGGGCCACCCGGTGACGTAAATTAGTGACCTGCCCCCTCTGACATCACGTGACATCAGAAGGGGGCTGGTTCACTCAGTTACGTTACTGGATGGCCTTGCCCATTCTTATAAAAGCACTGTCATCGTGAAGACAGCCTATTCTGCAAGACACGCAGGGGCCGCACTGAAGCAGCGGAGAGAGCGGCGGCGGTGAAAGAAGAACGAAGATGAAGATTGAAGATGAAGAGAGGAAGCAAGAAGAATAAAAGAAGAAGGAGAAGACCAGAAGTAGGACTGGGCCAGGAGAAGATGGAGGAAGAAAGAAGAGAGAGATACAGTATTTTACAAAATAAAGGACTTGTCAAAAACTGCCTCTTGTTTTTTTATAATACACTCCTTTTTTGGTGAATGGGTAGGGGTACAATGTACACCAAACCGATTCACATGGGGGGGTCGGGATCTGGGGGCCCCCTTATTAAAGGAGGCTTCCAGATTCTGATAAGCCCCCTTCCCGCAGACCCCCACAACCACCGGCCAGGGTTGTGGAGATGAGACTCATCTCCCCATTAACATGGGGACAAGGTGCTTTGGGGGCAACCTCAAAGCATCCTCCCAATGTTGAGGGCATGTGGCCTGGTATGGTTCGGAGGGGGGATGCTCACTTGTCCCCACCCCCTCCTGCCATGCCAGGGCTGCGTGCACAGATAAGGGTCTAGTTTGGATTTTGGGGGAACACCACGCCATTTTTAAAAAAATTTGGCACGGGGTTCCCCTTAAAATCCATACCAGACTTGAAGGGCCTGGTTTGGATTTTGGGGGGGACCCCACATAATATATTTTTTTAAAATTTGGTGCGGGATTCCCCTTAAATGCCATACCAGACCTGAAGAGCCTAGTTTGGATTTTGGGGGGAACCGCACGTCATTTTTGGCGCAGGCCCTGCTGTTGTAAATTAGTTTAAAAATTGTGTTAAAATCCCCCAGTCAAACAGGTGGCCAAAAATTGGGCCTTGTGTGTTGGCGGTGCCAGAACACTGTAACCCCTTGCAGTTACTCTTGTTGGACGGAGGAACTGGGCCTGATGTTGTCAATTAGTTTAAAAATTGTGACGAAAGCCCCAGTCAAACAGGTGGCCAAAAATTGGGCCTTGTTTGTTGGCGGTGCCAGAGCACTGTAACGCCTTGCAATTACTCTTGTTGGATGGAGGAACTGGGCCTGAAGTTGTCAATTAGTTTACAACTTGTGATGAAAGCCCCGGTCAAACAGGTGGCTAAAAATTGTGCCTTGTGTGTTGGTGGTGCCAGAACACTATAACCCCTTGCAGTTACTCTTGTTGGATGCAGGAACTGGGCCTGATGTTATGAATTAGTTTACAAATTGTGACGAAAGCCCCAGTCAAACAGGTGACTAAAAATTGGGCCTTGTGTGTTGGTGGTGCCAGAACACTGTAACCCCTTGTAGTTACTTTTGTTGGACGGAGGAAATGGGCCTGATGTTGTAAATTAGTTTTCAAATTGTGACAAAAGTCCCCAGTCAAACAGGTGGCCAAAACTTGGGCCTTGTGTGTTTGCGGTGCCAGAACACTGTAACCCCTTGTAGTTACTCTTGTTGGATGGAGGAACTGGACCTGATGTTGTCAATTAGTTTAAAAAATGTTATGACATGCCCTTGCAAATCAGGTGAAGAAAAATTGGGCCTTGGGTGTTGGTGATGCCCTTAATACAACGTATTGTTCTATATTATGGACAGGAGGAATAGGAGCAGTGGCAGTCTTCAAGGGATCCCTAGCAAATTTAATCAGTTGCATCAGCATCAGGGGCTTGATAGCTGCTGGTCCAGTACTGATTCATTTTTATAAATGTGAGCCTATTGACCGAGTCTGTGGACAGGCACACTCTTTAATCGGTTACGAACCCTCCAGCAGCACTTAATGTCCATTCAGAAAGCACGCTGGATGCAGGACAGGCCAGTAGCTCAATTGCATATTGAGCAAGTCCCGGCCAGTGGTCCATCCTCAAGACCCAGTAACTAAGTGGATACTCAGTTGGAAATGTCTCCAAGTCTGCTCTTGTCCCTATATATTCAAGCACCATATAATGCAGACGCTGACGATGGTTGCTTGAACCTATCAGGCCTGGGTACTGAGGACTGGAAATTTTTTTAAAGGCATCACTCAGCTGGCCACCTTCTCCACCACTCTGCCTCTGAATGACCGAAGCATCAGAAACACGTTGTCCAGGGCCAGCAGCAGGACATGGTAAACTACCAGGGTCTGGAAAGGCGTTGCACAAACTTTTCTTCAAGGTATCCTGAGGATGTTTCATCCTCTGCACCCTCTGCACAGGCAGGATGACTTCTGCAACTTTACCCCTGTAACGTGGATCAAGAAGGGTTGCCAGCCAGTAATGATCCCTCTCCTTGATACCATGAACCCTAAGGTCTTTTCGCAGGCTTTTCAGAATCAGAGAGCCCATGCAGAATAAGTTTGAGGAGGCATGAGTGTCCTCTGGGTCACTGAGGATGACATTATCAGGAACTCCCTCCTCCCAGCCACGTACAACTCCTTGGGTTTCTGGGACCTGAAAGCCATGATCCCTTGAAGACTGCTGCGTATTATACTCCACATCTATGCTGACACATTCCTCCTCCTCCTCTTCCTGTGTGTTTGGTGGCTCTGCAGGAATGCTCTCTGCATAAAGGGGGCCTTGAGAGGAAAGGAAGTCCTCCTCTTCCTCCCTCTGTTCTGTCTCAAGTGCCCTGTCCATGATGCCATGAAGCGTGTGCTCCAGAAGGAATATTATTGGGACAGTGTCACTGATGTATGTATTGTCGCTGCTCACCATCCTTGTGGCCTCCTCAAATGGTGACAGTGCATGCATCCTTGATCATTAGCCACTGATGTGGCAAAAACGCCAAGCTCCCCTGAGCCTGTCCTGGTGCCATGCTCACAGAGGTACTCGTTGATGGCCCTCTGCTTTGTGTGCAGTCGTTGCAGCATTGCCACTGTTGAGTTCCTCCTGGTGGGCTTGTCACAAATGAAGCGGTTGTTGGGCAGGTTGAATTCCCGCTGGATGTCAGCCAGCAGGGCACTGGCATTGTATGAACGTCAAAAATGACCACAGACTTTTCTGGCCTGCCTCTGGATATCTGGTAAGCCTGGGTACCTGGTCAAGAAACGCTGCACCACCAAATTCAAGAAGTGTGCTAAGCATGGAACATGTGTCTATTGTCCCAGTTGGAGGGCAGAGAGATGGTTGACTGACTGCTTGCATAGCCCCATGAATGTTTAGGGAGCACTGCAGGTTCAGGGGACAATTCTGCAGAAGAGGCCACAGAGGTAGAAGAAGAGGAGGGGGTGGAAGAGAAGGCAGATGTAGAAAAATCACCACCAGCTTTTTGGAGGCGTGGTGGCAGAACTATTTCCAACACTGAACCCTGTACTGGATCCTTCCCAGCTGCCAGCAGAATTACCCAGTGCGCCGTGAAGGAAAGGTTACGTCCCTGACCGTGCCTGCTAGACCATGAGTCAGCAGTAATATGAACCCTGCTGCTGACCGCACTGTTCAACGAGGCCAAAACATTGCCTTCCACATGATGGTAGAGAGCTGGAATGACCTTATGTGAAACAAAATCTCTTTTGGGAACACGCCACTGTGGGACAGCACATTCCACAAATTCACAAAAGGGGGAGAGTCTACCAGCTGAAAAGGCAGCAGTTGGAGCGCTAGCAATTTGGCCAAGCTAGCATTGTGATGCTGAGCATGTGGATGGCTGGGACTGTATTTCTTTTTACGGTTCAGCAACTGGGGTAGGGATATTTGCCTGCTGAATTCACCTGGTGGTGTACTGCTAGCAGATTGCTGGCTGCAAGTACTAGTTGTGGCACACATTGGTACACCTTCATTCTTCTCAGTGCAGGTTTTGCAGAGGACTGCAGGTATAGTAGGGGTTGAGAGGCCAGACGAGGAGCAAGGAGGAGTCTGCCTTGTTTTCTGGTGCGGGTTCTTCAGGTACTCTTGCCAACGGACTGCATGGCGGGTCGTCATATGTCTTGTTAAGACATTAGTGCCCAAGCGGCTGGAGTCCTGGCCGCGCATTACCCGCTTCAGACATAGTTTGCAAATGGCAACAATGCGATCTACTGCACATGTGCTGAAAAATGCCCACACCAAAGAAATTTTGGAAGTCGGCGGGGAGGAAGCAGCGCCTTGCACCTGTGGAGCTCTGTGGGCTGATACAATTAGGTGCATGCCTTTAAGCTGGCCCCTGGGGGACATCCTGCCCTGTTGGAGTTGGGCATCCACCACCACCTCCTCACTTTCCTCCTCTCTTCTCTCTTTTTTTTTCCCTTTAAGAAATTTTTATTTAGTTGTAACATAGTAATACAGGTACATAACATAGGCATTTCAGTAGTGAGTGTTCGATACATCTCGTACACTAATAACTGGTAACAACCGGCACATGAAAGATGACAGAAACATTGAGGCTGGGTTGACACCTATGCGAATTGGATGCGGCTTAAACCGCATCCAATTTGCAGGACACTTGAAAACACATTGTTTTCAATGTGTCCGGTTCACATATGTGCGGTGCATTCGCACTCCGCATTGCACAAAAAACGCACATGGTTTTTGTGCAATGCGGTGCAAATTCCCAGCCTGTTGAGTTCAATGGGAGCGCATCTAACCCGCAGATGTGCTCCGCATTGAACAGCAATTTTGCAGGGATTTTAACCCTCCTCGCTGCACCCCCCCCCTCCCCGAGCAGCCGATGCGCTGCGAGAATGGACATGAGCCGCCGAATGGCGGCTCCGCCCCTTCTCAGCAGCAGACAGGCTGGAATTCGCACCGCAATGATGTGAATCCAGCCTGAAGAATAATAACATTCCTGTTCGTCTTATGTATGGTATACTAATCAAGTGATGTGAGCAGTATGCTTATGAATGTCTCGGTAGTCTTGGACAGAGAGTTTCTCTGGACAGTCAGGGTGTGAGCTTTTTCTATTTAATAGGTTGTGCTTTTGTATATAACCTTTAACATCGGATCTATAAGTCGTTAGGCGCTAACTCGTTCTTTTGGGTCATAGGGCATAGTTGAGGGGGTTAGAGTTCTGGATGGGATAGATAATTGGTTCCTGGGTAGGGATGATTGCAGCATGGTGTCTGGGGATGTCTTACCCAGGCAGTGTTTCTCTCACGGCGGTTGTGTTATCAGTTTGTCATGATAGGGATAATCTTGAAGAAGGGTGGGATATGAAGGGGTGGGGGGTAAGGGTGAGGTATGGAGGGGTAAGTGGGGGGTATAGGAATATAGGAGGTGAGGGAGAGTGAAAGAGGAGATCCACAGGTCCCCCTCAGCATCCCAGCCGACGTGTCCGCTCTGCTGGGGTCTGAGATGGGGAGGGTGCTGACAGGGGTTTGGGGAGAAAGAAAAAGGGTCAATTTCTCTCTATGGCATGTTTATTGTATTCATGTTTGGGAAGGACAGAAAAATGGGGTGCTGTTTCGGGTGTTGAGGTCTAGTGAGGGGTGACGCGTCGCGGACTATGGTTTGTCAATTTGTTGCGGGTTAAGGTTAACTATGTTGATGTATTCTTGGGTTGTTTTGAAGTGGGTCCAGCAGGCCCAGGTCTGGGAGAATTTAGAGGGGGTCTCTTTGGTGATATGTATAAGTTCTTCCATTTCTGCAATTTTGTTTATTTTCTTACACCATTCTGCCAACGTTGGGGGGATGGTGAGTTCCAATGTGTGGGGATGCAGAGTTTGACTGCGTTAATTAAGTGGATAGCAATGGATTTGCGGTAGGTTTGTCTTGGTAGGGTCGTGTGGTGCAGCAAGAATTGGGCTGGGGATAGACTTAGTGGGAATGTGGAAATTCTGGTGGTTATGTCTCGAACTTGAGACCAAAAATGTTGGAGACGTGGACAGCTCCACCAAATGTGTAGAAGGATGCCCTGGGCTTCTGAGCATCTCCAGCACGTCTCAGGTACAGTATTGTAGTATTTGTGAAGTATTTGTGGGGTTCTGTACCATCAAAGTGCTAGTTTATAATTGTTTTCTTGTGTTGCGACATTCAATGAACCTTTATGCGTCAATGAAAAAAATTTTTCCCACTGTTCGTCAGAAATATCTTCCTGTAGGTCTTTTTCCCAGTGGGAGCATGTCTTTCCCGAGATAGGGGGAATGTCTAGGAAGAACAAGTTGTGGATGGTAGATATGAGATGCCCTTGTTCGTTTGGTTGTGAGCATAGTTTTTCATAGGGAGAGAGTGGTCTGCAGACTTCTGACTGCTTATTAAGTTGTCTAATGAAGTGGCGAATTTGGAGATAGGTCCATGGTGATAATGGGGTATCTGCGTTTGTTGTTGGGATGTTCTCTCTGTCTAGTAAAGCACCGTTATTGAAAAAGTGATGTGCGTATATATCTGGGTTTGGCCATAGCTCTTCTAGGAAATGGCGCGATAGGCCAGGGGAGAAAGCTGGGTTGTGCCTTATTGGAGTGAGGGGGCCAGGGCTAGGAGATATTTTAGTTTTCTTACACGCTTCTTTGAAACAGTGCAAGGAGGCACGGATAAGAGGATGTTCTTTAAGAGGTTTGGGGTGGTGTTGTGAGTCGATCCATGGTGTCAGCTTAAGGGGGATGTCTGCAAATGCATTTTCGACATGTACCCAGTTTCCCTGATTTGTTTGTTCCGACCAGTTGACTATTCTGGTTAGGTGTGTAGCCCAGTAATAGTTTTTGAAGTCAGGTAGTCCTATTCCACCCTTTGTTTTAGGTCTGGTTAGGTGCGTGTAGCTAATTCTTGGGGTTTTATGTCTCCATAAAAAGTCAGAACAGCATTTTTTGACGGAGTTGAAAAAGGTTTGTGGTATTAAGATCGGGAGAGTTTGAAGCAGGAAGAGTATGCGCGTGAGGATGTTCATTTTGAGGATTGCTGCTCTGCCGAACCATGAAAAGAAGGGTTTGTCCCAATTGCGTATGTCCTCAGTGATCAATTTTAGGAGAGGAGGGTAGTTCTTTGTATAAAGATTTGCGGGGTCTGCTGTTAGGTAAATCCCTAGGTATTTGATCGCCTCTGGTTGCCAGTGGAAGGAGAAGTTCTCTTGGCATTGTCTAACCATTTCTTTAGGAAGGTTTGTGTTGAGGGCGAATGATTTGGTCGTGTTAATTTTTAAGTTGGAGATTTGTCGGAAGAATGAGAGATCTTTCATAAGATTGGGGAGGGAGATATGGGGATCTCTTAGAAATAGGAGCATATCGTTATCAAACGCTGCAACTTTGTAAGTTTTACCTGAGATCTCTATACCTTTTATATCAGAGTTCATTCTGAGGCTGTTTAAGAGGAGTTCAAGAGTTAGTACGAATAGGAGAGGGGAGAGGGGGCAGCCCTGTCTAGTCCCGTTTTGCATGGGGAAGGCGTCCGACAGGTAGCCATTGACTCTTATGCGGGCTTTGGGGTTAGAGTATAACATCATAATATATTGGAGCATGTTGCACCCGAGGCCAATGTGTTTAAGTGTCACTTCCATATAGTCCCAGGCCAACCTGTGGAACGCCTTCTCCGCATCTAGGGATAGGAAAAAGCCTTTGGAGGCTGTAGAGCGCATCCAGTGTTGGATGTTGATTGCGAGGATAGTGTTATCTCTGGCTTCGCGACCAGGTATGAAGCCGACTTGATCGTTCTTGATGAGGGAGGGTAGGAGAGGGAGAATACGGTTGGCTAAAATCTTTGCGAATAGCTTGATGTCAACATTTAACAGAGAAATTGGTCTATAGCTGGCGACTGATGTTGCATCTTTTTCAGTTTTGGGGATGACCGAGATGTGTGCCTCTAGCAGACGATTAAAGGGGAGATTTGCGGTGGGGATTGAGTTAAAGGCTTTTCTAAAAGGGGTTGAGAGTATGTCTGAGTATGTTCTGTAATATGCTGAGGTTAGCCCATCTGGGCCTGGGGTTTTGCCTGGCTTTATTTGAGACAGTGCCTTTTTGAGTTCAGTTTCTGAGATTGGCAATTCTAGTTCTTGTGACTTTTCTGTGGTTAGTGGGGTGGGGCTATATTTGAGGAGGAACTCCTGGATGACTGATTGGCGTTTGGGGTTATCGTTTTGTGTGGGGAGGTTATATAGGCCTGTGAATTTTTCAAATTGGGTGGCTAAGTCTGTGATTTTATTGTAGGGTTTGCCCTGTGAGTCTACAATCGAGTGTACTAGTGTAGATGCTTTTTTTTCTGGATGGCTCTGGCAAGGTATTTGCTACATTTATTACCAAATTCATGAAACAATTTGTGGCCAAGAGTGAATTTGCGTCTAGTCTTCTGGTCAAGTTCATCTCTTAAGCATTCTCTGGCCTGGGTCAGTTCTGTATGGTGTTGTTCTGATAAGGATTTTTGTGGGCTTTTTCTAGATGTTTAATTTTAGCGAGTAAGTCATCAATGTTTGTTTGTTTGTTTTTCCTATGTGTGGCTTTTAGTGCGAGGAAGCGGCCTCTGATTACACTTTTGTGTGATTCCCAAATTGTGAGTGGGTTAATATCGGGCGTATTGTTTTCTGAAAAGAACAGTGAAAGACTGTTTCTAATGTGGAATCTGTCTTGTTTGTTTGTCAATAAATTAGGGCCTAGTCTCCAAATTTTTGTTAGGTGACGTTCCTCTGGGAGAGTCAGAGTAATTGAAATTGGGTGGTGGTCTGATATAACCATCGGTTCTATTGTCGCGTGGGAAAGAAGATGGAGGTCTTTCTGAGTTAGGAATATATAGTCTATTCTAGAATATCTGTTGTGTGGGGGCAAAAAATAAGTGTAATCCTTCGTGTTGGGGTATAGCGTACGCTATGAGTCATGGAGGGATTGTTCTTGCAGTTGCATCTTGATTTGGCGGAGGGCTTTGTATGGGATGGAGGTGGTGTTGGAGGAAGTGTCCAGTAGAGGGTGTAGAGCTACATTGAAGTCGCCTCCAAGGATGGTGAGTCCGTGTTGGAATGCCATAAGTGATTGTGAGATGTGTCTGAAGAAGGTGACCTGAGCTGAGTTGGGGCTGTATATATTGGCGATCATGACAGGGATGTGCCCAATATGGCCTTTGAGAAAGATATGCCTCCCTTCATTGTCTATAAGAGAGTCTGTAAGCTGCCATTTAATATTTTTGGAAATAAGGGTTGTCACCCCTTTGGTTTTTGCGAGGTTGTTGGTTGGGAAAGAATTTATTGGTAATTTCAGGTATGGGGTCGGACTTGAAGTGTGTCTCCTGCAGGAGAACGATGTCTGCTTTCATTTTGCGCATCGTGTCTAAGACTTTGCAACATTTTCAGGGGTGTTTAAACCTTTTGCATTAAAAGATATCACTTTGAGTGTAGAAAGACTTGTTGGGGTAGTAGGGGTAGTCATTTTGTCTGGAATCGGCCCGTGTGGGGCGCACTGGAGGGTTTCTGTAGGAGGTTTTGTTGTGTATATGGATCTGAATTATTTAACGTAGAGAGTGGCAAGTTGTGTGTTTAGTGAGGTAGTGTCAGCAGTCGGGGGGCCAAAGGGGACCTGCGGAGCAGAGTAGGGAGAAAGGAACAGTTTGTGGTAGGGGGTATGATTAGGGTGTGGAGGAGTTTAAGGAAACTAAGTGGGGGGGACGGAAAAAGCACAGAGGTGGGAGGGACACTGGGATGGAGGAGAAGGGAGGATGGGGGGGATGAGGGAGATAGTGGGTGGGATAGGGTTAAGGGAATACGCGTGGGAAAGGGTAGGTGGATAGAAAGACCAATAGTAGGTTTACTAGGCAAACCGTACTAATAATTGTTTATTATTTTTTGTTATTTTTTTCTTGTGGGGGTCGGTCAAGTCTCCAGTCCTGCGTGAGGGCTGGGAGACAGGGCCGTGTGGGGGAAGTGCCCAGCAATCAGCCAGAGCTCAGCTGAAGGGAAGGGGGGGCTTCGGACCCAGGGTGGCTTTGGGTGATATGTAGGCAGAGATAAGTGGGGGGGCATAGTGAATTGTGGAGAATAGGTGGGAAGCAAACAGTGGGAGGAATGCACATTGGGAGTTGGTTGTTTATTAACGTAGTAACTATAGGGGGTCAGGGCGTTAAATGTTAGGTGCCAAGAGAGGGGGAATATTTAGTAGCTTGTGTTGGAGGAAGAGGAGGTGGAGCTGTGGAGGCCCTAAGTAGAATTAATCTTGACTTAGTTAAAGAGACTGGTAGGCTAGGTCTAATGCGTGTGTCTTCAGGAGGGAAGGAATGTCAGGGTGTACATCTTACCATTTCTTGTGTCAATACTACGTCATTGGTCTCTGGAGAGGATCTACTCAGGAGGACAATGAACTTATAAAGGTATTAAATAGTACTGAGGTGTTAACCTGAACAGTTAAATATATTATAACATTGTGTAAAGTAATATAAATCCTACCCGTTCTTAAAGTGGTAGTAAACCCTCCTATCATTTTCAGCCAAGGAAGCTGCCATCTTGGCCTCTGTTTAATCTACAACTGCTATAATGCTGCACATGTGATCAGCTATGACACCAGCCATTGGATGGTTTGACAGTTTGGTTTAGAGCACAACCAATGGGAGTGTTACATTTCCGGCACATGCCGTAAATGTGACTGGTTTTTAACCTGTTAAATGCATGGGTTTACTACCGCTTTAAGGAGCGGGGTGTAGAGGGCTCGCCTCCTCCCGGGGTATGGTCCACGTAGTCAAAGATTTTGGTATATTCACCTCTCATCAAGAATATTGGGTTCCGAGGGGCGTGGCCAGCGCGCGTTCTGTATGGACGTGTGAGGAGAGAGCTCCGGAGCAGCGGCGGCTAATATAGCGACTTCCAAGCAGCAAACCTCACTATGTCCTCCCCAGATGCCTCGAGAGAGGAGTGTGCAGGTATGTCTTGCGCGCGACCGGTGCGGGGAGCCTTGGGTTATAAGAACTACTCTCCACTTATATGGTTTTAGAAACTGATGCACCTGGTATGGGGCCCTCCTCCGCTCGGGAGATGTGGGGCGAGGAATTTCGCCATCATTTGGGTACGTAAATTGTCCAATTTTTGGTCAGTGTAAATGCCGTACACGGCCTTTACATTGTGAGGGTAACCAACACGAGATTTGGTTTGACAGTTTGGTAGGTTACCGACCACAGTATCGACTAGTGTACACGTCGTAATATCGTCAACATCTAATTTGTCTCCGGTTCTACCGTCGAAGGAACCGACTT
>BLSH010122007.1:173930-205501 GCA_018402905.1 Glandirana rugosa | reverse complement strand
AAGAGAAAAATATTCCGTCCAAATCACGGGCAATGCTTAAGTGGGAGGAGGAGCTCGGAGCCTCCTACACTCCTAAACAATGGATGCTAGCGTCCAAAGAGATATACAAAGCCACCTCATGCGTGACACTATGGGAACTCTCACACAAAATAACCCAGCGCTGGTATATAACCCCCGCCCTCATATCCAAATTTGGGGATGATCTTCCCCCCACATGCTGGAGAGGCTGTGGACAAAGGGGAACCCTTAAACACATTCTCTGGGATTGCCCAGAAATTAGGAAATTTTGGGGAAAAATCTTCAACCTGCTAGCTACTATCACTAAAACTAACATTACTGCAAGTCCTGAACTCGCAATCCTAAACCTCCACTCCGAACAGCTTCCACCACTAACCAAGAAGGTAGCAATCCACATCCTCATGGCAGCCAGGCTATCCATAACCAGACTCTGGAAAAAACCCACAATCCCGACTATTGCTGAAGTTGTCACCCTAACTCAAACGCACCACACTTATGAGCTTATATTATCTACTCACAAGGACCAGCGAACGCGGGAGGCCAACAACTGGTCCTCCTGGACTCAATGGTATGACTCCTACCTCTGACATCCTTAACCCAAACATACCTCATAAACCATGACAATATACCAAGGCTCTGGAACTTGTCCTTCTCTGCCTCGCTCAGCCCTTCTTCCCCCCATATTACCCTACCTACTCGTTCCTGTTTCCTTTCTGTATTAACTAAAATATACAAAGTTGAAATACTCTAACTGTATGCTAGGGCCACAGACCCCAGATAGTTCACTAAGTGATTCATACAACCACTCTTCGTAATAGCTGACAAGATGAGAAGTGGGGGTACCCCTACATCAGAGCGCAGTTTGAACCCAATAGGGGCGCCTGAGGTAGGTCCCCACTACTACCCTCCAAACCGGAACTAGAACAGTGTGGGATGATACCCTATCAGCTTAGACGCAAGAGATGATTACTTGTCTATATGAGTTACCACTTGTTTCATGGTGTTGTAATATACCCTAGTTCTATTACGCATTCTGTACTCTTATCGTATGTTTTTACTACTCTGTAATCCACAAAATTCAATAAAAATATTTAAAAAAAAAAAAAAAAAAAAAAAAAAAAGAATATTGGGTTCCCCTGATCATCGTAATCTTAAGGAAATGTAGAGTCTTCGGAAAAGAGAGAAGAAAGGGAAAAAAAAAGAAAAAAACAATGTTGTGTGAGTTGTTGCTCACGTGTTCCGTGGTCATGCAGCGCGGGTTCCAGGAAAAAGCGAGTCCTCCGCTCTGTGAAAAAATTCTTCAAGGATCTGTAAGGAGAAGGAGGGTGTAGGAAGGAGGAAGTAGAAGCATTGAGAAAAGAAGGATGTGAATGAGTGGGAGGAAGCGTACAAGTAGGAGGAAGGGGAACGTTTGAGAGAAGGGCATAAAGAAATGGAAAGCATATATATCACAGCAAGTGCTCTTATACACATATATATATATATATATATATATATATACCCGACCACCACTTCAAGATGGTGAATGAAAAAAAGAAGAGGAGAACTGAAAAACCATGGAAATTAAGCGTTGTAGTTAGTAGTTCGGAAAAAAGGGATTTTTCCTCTTATTGACTGCTGTGTTGAGCTGTCTAGAAAGTTTATCTCACGTATGACAGTTTCTAGGGGGAGTTTGGTAGGGTCAGTGGATCAAATCAGGCTTGGTATCAGATTCAAGGATGAGTTCGGGCAGGGGACCAGCAGTTTATTTCTGGAGGGGCGAGAAGATCCTTGAAAGTTATGTCAGTTACAAAGAGAGTGTCCATGGTGGAAATCTTCGGCGTGGTGGTGCAGGAAGAGCACTAGCTTTGAGCTTGTAAGAAGGATCGGGTTTAAAGATATGAGCCAGTCTACAGTTTCAGTTAGCCAGAAGAGATTTTAATCTTCCGTTTCTTGACAAGGGCGTCTATGAATGGGGGACGCCGTGGGGCTGTTGAAAGTCCCGTTTCCATATCCGGGAGATCTTTGAGGTCTTGGGGAAGCAGATCTTCTTCTCCTAAGGTGAAAGCCATCTCTGACCGGGAGGCTGTCCATGGACGAAGCACGGGGCAGGTGTGTGACTTGGAGATCACTGTAACAGTTGGGTACCTCTATCCTGGGAATGTTTAGAGTGTCGCAGAAATTAGGGAGGTCTTCTGGGACTTTGAGTAGTGCTGTACGACCATGGTGAGACACTGATAGACAGAAAGGAAACTTCCATTTGTATTGAATGTTCCTTTTTCGAAGTTCGTCCAAGAGGGGGCGGAGGTCTTTCCTATGTTTCAAGGTTATTGGAGAGAGGTCTTGAAAGAGTTTAATTTCTGTACCTTGGTACAAGAGGGAACGACGTAGTCTTGCGTTTCTTAGGATGTCCTCCTTAAGCCTATAATTAACGATGTGGCAGATGACATCTCTGGGTGGATCTGAGTCTCTGCCCCTTGGTCTTAGTGCCCTGCGTAGGCGCTCAAATCCAATGGGAGTTTCTGGTGGACGACCAAGGAGGTCGTTAAATATGGATATAGTGGCTTGGGTGATCCTGGCAGGTTCTACTGTCTCCGGTATGCCTCTCACTCGGACATTGTGTCTACGACCCCTGTTATCCAAGTCTTCCAAATGGCGGTAAAGGTTTCTCAGTAAGGTGTCCTGAAGACATGTTTTGGACTGTAATTGGTGGAGCTCCATGTCATGGTGGTTGTTTCAATATTGTCTATGCGATTGGTCACAATTTGCAGGCCTTGTTTCAGGTCTGTAATGGCTGCCGCCAATGCGGATTTTATATCCTCAGCCACTGTTCTCAGGTCTTGGATGTTCAGTGGTTGGAGGTGGCTAGGTTGTGGGTGAAAGGGGGTGGTGGCCTGTTGGGGTGCCGTTTGGCCGTTGTGGGGGTTTGGGCTGGGGGTGCGTGTGGGGGGAGCGGAGGCTGTGGAGGTCCTGGTAGAGGCCTGTGTTTCACGTGCTTAGGACAGAAACATCTCCGGAATGTTGTGACCCCCTTGCACCTCATTGTCTCTTGGGGATCTGGAGCGTGATTGAGGGGGGGTTTCTCGGTTTTCCCCCATATTGTGAGTGTTATATGCCCCCAGTAAATAGAAAGCTCACCTCTGGGTCCTGCGCCTTTCTGTTAGGCCTCCATCATGGAGGGGAGGTTAGGCCGGAATTTCCTTGAATTCTGTCCTCTTCTTGTAATGTGTGGGGTGCTTTCTGATCCAGTAGGGCCTGAGGGGCCAGCTGAAGAGACTTGGGGTGTTGTCAGGCCTATAAAGTGAAGAGATGGGGCGCTTGTCTGCTGTGCTGTTGGTCCCGGCGCTTGTAGGCCGCAAAGCCGCGGCCTCGATTTGCGGATGTGCGGGAACCGGACGCCGATCGGCCTGATACCAGGTTTAAAATGAAGCCAGGGATGCGGTGAGTATAGCTGGGGTGGACTGGGCTCTCGTCTTCTCACCCCGCGGTCGGATTCCGGCGGATTGTGTATCTGTACGGCGGAGCTCTCTGCATGTGCGTCCGCTCTAGCCGACGTCCAGACACACCCCCCCCTCTCTTCTCTCAGTCTGTGTCTGTGTCCTTATCATCCCCTCCCTCTTCGTCACTGGAGCAAACTTGGCAGTATGCTGCAGCTGGGGGAACATGACTGCTAGTTTCTGCTAGTCAAGTGGACTATATACCTTAGGTAAAGATATATAGTGCACGCTCAATACGCTGTGTGTATATCTATCTATGTATCTATATATATATATATAGATAGATATATATGTATATATATATACCAGGCTGTATTTTTATACACCACGTCAATCAGACCATATACCTTAGGTACAGATATATAGTGCACGCTTCATACGCGGTGTATATATATATATATATATATATATATATATATATATATATATACCAGGCTGTATATATTTTTGTACACCACGTCAAGTGAACTATATACCCTAGTTATAGATACAGTCAGGTCCATAATTATTGGGACATCGACACAATTCTAATCGTTTTGGCTCTATACACCACCACAATGGATTTGAAATGAAACGAACAAGACATGCTTTAACTGCAGACTTTCAGCTTTAATGTGAGGGTATTTACATCCAAATCAGGTGAACGGTGTAGGAATTACAACAGTTTGTATATGTACCTCCCACTTTTTAAGGGACCAAAAGTAATGGGACAGATTAACAATCATAAATCAAACTTTCACTTTTTAATACTTGGCTGCAAATCCTTTGCAGTTAATTACAGCCTGAAGTCTGGAACACATAGACATCACCAGACGCTGGGTTTCATCCCTGGTGATGCTCTGCCAGGCCTCTACTTCAACTGTCTTCAGTTCCTGCTTGTTCTTGGGGCATTTTCCCTTCAGTTTTGTCTTCAGCAAGTGAAATGCATGCTCAATCGGATTCAGGTCAGGTGATTGACTAGACCATTGAATAACATTCCACTTCTTTCCCTTAAAAAACTCTGTGGTTGCTTTCGCAGTATGCTTCGGGTCATTGTCCATCTGCACTGTGAAGCGTCGTCCAATGAGTTCTGAAGCATTTGGCTGAATATGAGCAGATAACATTGCCCGAAACACTTCAGAATTCATCCTGCTGCTTTTGTCAGCAGTCACATCATCAATAAATACAAGAGAACCAGTTCCATTGACAGCCATACATGCCCACGCCATGACACTACCACCATGCTTCACTGATGAGGTGGTATGCTTTGGATCATGAGCAGTTCCTTTCCTTCTCCATACTCTTCTCTTCCCATCACTCTGGTACAAGTTGATCTTGGTCTCATCTGTCCATATGATGTTGTTCCAGAACTGTGAAGGCTTTTTTAGATGTTGTTTGGCAAACTCTAATCTGGCCTTCCTATTTTTGAGGCTCACCAATGGTTTACATCTTGTGGTGAACCCTCTGTATTGACTCTAGGGAAGTCTTCTCTTGATTGTTCACTTTGACACACATACACCTACCTCCTGGAGAGCGTTCTTGATCTGGCCAACTGTTGTGAAGGGTGTTTTCTTCACCAGGGAAAGAATTCTTCAGTCATCCACCACAGTTGTTTTCCGTGGTCTTCCGGGTCTTTTGGTGTTGCTGAGCTCACCAATGCATTCTTTCTTTTTAAGGATGTTCCAAACAGTTGATTTGGCCACAGCTAATGTTTTTGCTATCTCTCTGATGGGTTTGTTTTGTTTGTTCAGCCTAATGATCGCTTGCTTCACTGATAATGACAGCTCTTTGGATCTCATATTGAGAGTTGACAGCAACAGATTCCAAATGCAAATAGCACACTTGATATTAACTCTGAACCTTTTATCTGCTCCTTGTAAACGGGATAATGAGGGAATAACACACACCTGGCCATGGAACAGCTAAGCAGCCAATTGTCCCATTACTTTTGGTCCCTTAAAAAGTGGGAGGCACATATACAAACTGTTTTAATTCCTACACCATTCACCTGATTTGGATGTAAATGCCCTCAAATTAAAGCTGAAAGTCTGCAGTTAAAGCACATCTTGTTCGTTTCATTTCAAATCCATTGTGGTGGTGTATAGAGCCAAAAAGATTAGAATTGTGTCGATGTCCCAATATTTATATATACCAAGCTGTATATATTTTTATACACCACGTCAAGTGGACTATATACCTTAGGTACAGATATATAGTGCACGCTCAATACGCTGCGTATATATATATATATATATATATATATATATATATATACCAGGCTGTATATATTTTTATACACCACGTATATATAGTGCACGCTCAATATGCTGTGTGTATATATATATATATATATATATATATATATATATATCAGGCTGTATATATTTTTATACACCATGTCAAGTGGACTATATAGGTAGGTATACTTTAGGTATAGGGTTGAGCGAACCCGAACTGTAAAGTTCGGGTCCGTGCTTAACTTTGGGGTGTCCGTGACCCGGACCCGGACCCGAACCCAGACATTTGAAAAAAGTTTGGGTTCGGGTTCTGGGTTCGGGTATTTGATCACACACGTTAAATAGCTGCAGGGCAGCCAATCAACAAGCGTTTCACTGGTTTGCCCTTAAAAGCCATCACATCCATGCCTACTAATGGCATGGCTGTGATTAGCCAGTGCATCATGTGACCCAGCCTCTTTATAAGCTGGAGTCACTTAGTGCTGCATGTCACATGCTCTCTGGGTAGTGTAGGGAGAGGATGCTGCCGGCACTGTGAGGGACAGGTTGCAGATATAATAACATCTCATCCTGCATTATAGAATGATCTGATTGTGGACTAGGTAGAGATTACTACTACTACTGCTTTTAGGGACAGATTGCAGATCTAATAACATCTCATCTTGCATTACAGAATGATCTGACTGGACTAGGTAGAGTCTACTGCTTAGAGGGACAAATTATTGTTCTAAAATCATCTTCTAGTTCTATAGGGTCAGGTTCCTGCTGTTGCTGTAAGGGACAGATTATTGTTCTAAAATCATCGCCTACTCCTATAGGGTCAGGTTCCTGCTGTTGCTGTAAGGGACAGATTATTGTTCTAAAATCATTTTACTTCCTTTTGCAGCCCTCTAGCACTTTCCAGGACTTTTTTACAGTCATTTTTGTGCCGAAATGTTCGGGTCCCCATTGACTTCAATGGGGTTCGGGGTAAAGTTTGGGTCAAGTTCGGTACCGAACCCGGACTCTTTCCCGAAGTTCGGCTGAACCCACCGAACCCGAACATCCAGGTGTTCGCTCAACTATACTTAGGTACAGATATATAGTGCACACTCAATAAGCTGTGTGTGTGTGTGTGTGTGTATATATATATATATATATATATATATACCAGACTGTATATATTTTTATACACCGCGTCAAGTGGACTATATACCGTATGTACAGTGTACATTGATGATTAGCACAATGTGCGTATATATATATATATATATATATATATATACTTTTTTTTTTCCCTACACTAACCTGTCTGCACTAACTGACAGATATATTTTAGATGTCTAACTATCTATCTAGCTAGCTATCTATTTTTTGTCTATTTAAAAAAAAAAAAGAAATCTAGCTATCTAAACTGCCTGTATACAGGAACCTACTCTCTCTCTCTAACAAGCAACGCCAACACACTATCATAGAGCCGCTGTACAAGCGGCTTTTTATAGTGTGGGGCGTGGATTGAGACTGCTGTGCAGTGATTGGCTAAAGGCATCTCACAACACAGAGCAAATGACAGGTAAGGTGTTTACCTTAATAGGTATATATGTTCATGCCACTCACCTAGGTAGGTGCCCCTCAACTTAACCCAAAATCACATAATTGTACAAAGAAGGGTGTCCCTGTGAGAACCACAAAGGACCAAGTGGTTAGTTAGTGAGGGACGGGCAGTACACACCAATAGATGAAAATAAAATAAGTTACTTTAATAATTGCATCAGTAAAAATTACAATATTCAAATTATTTGAAACTGATTTATATAAATAAGTTACACCACTGCGCCTATGAGGAGTCCAAAGGTCTCCTGGGCCACATTTATGACACACCACAAAACACACACATGGGGGGACAAGACAATTAAAAAGAGAAAAGCATCCGGACGCACGGAAAATAATCACGGATTAGTGCACTACCATCCTGAAAAGGGAGAGGGAATGATGAGTGTCCTTCCAGAAACCTCTGGTTCAGGGTAGCTGTAGTGGACTGAATCCCGGTGCAATCTTGGGATCACTCAGGGAGGACCTGGGCAGTCACACAGCCTTATGATGAGGGAAGGCCAGGTGTAGTCAATCAGTGGGAACTGGGTGAGGACTGGTTAGATGTTTATAATGACCACTGTGGGGCATATAAGTTTATCCCTATTAGTGGAATTCAATGAGGAACTTGAGATTGAATCCAGTTGGGTTATATCAAAAGTGATCTCAACGAGTGATGGAGTAAAAAGAACCAGATGCTTATCCTTATTAAGAGACAAAGTCTATTAAAGCAGTGAGCTAGCCTCTGGGGTCGTGGTTAGATGTATTGATCGCCTGAACTAGTGTGATCTCCCACTAGGGCTAGATCCTTGCTCAATAAATGTATCGACCCATAATGAGAATGTAAGTAGAGCAGATGATGTAGCCCGGGGAGTATTTCACTAGATGAAGATAAGATGTGCTCACCGGGATAGCAGGGAGTTTAGACAGTTCACAATATGGATGGATCCCAATGTCTATTTAAATGAAAGGAGCTGATGTCTTATGCATAGCGAGTGATATGACAAGAGAAGTATGCCAAAAAACTCACCCCGGTCCAAGTCCACCTTTAAGGAAAGTCATGTACCGCCTCCCAGTTCACCGCCGTTCACTATGTGGCTGATTGGTCCAGAGTACAATACCCATCCGGCAAACTGAGTTGACAGCCCTTGATCTCCTTTGGGACAGTGCTGGACTAGATGTCTGAAGTAGAACCGCTGTAGTTCGCACTTATGGCATGTCCAATTCTGGGATGCTAGAGGCAGTGCATGCCTCGTTGTGGATGGTGAGCCGGTCCTACACAGGGATTTGCCGTCTTACTTCCGTGGCATCATGTGACGCTTGTGATGTCAACGCGTTTCGTTATGCAGAGTAACGTAGCTTCGTCTGGATGTTCTGATTGGGCGGCAGCCTCACCTCCTTTATATTAATTCAGTCCTCGGAGGTGCCGCCCATCAGGTTGATTGCCTTTAGCCAATCAAAGCTCTCACAGCAGGCCACCCGCTGATTGGCAAAAGCATGCAGGTCATGTGCATGCTTTGGCCAATCAGTGGGCAACATTCCACCGCCATTTTAAAACATTATGGGTCAGGCGAAGTTGCCGCGAACGCCCATATGTTCAGGATTACGCGAACAAGTGAACACCCGATGTTCGGATTGAACGTACATTTGATTCCAACTCGAACACCATCCCTATCAGTCATTGTAATATGTGACTACATAGCAAAGTCTCTATAACACTCTATAGCAACAAGGACAACAATCTGAGAATCGTTATTTCAGTAAAATAGTTTATAGAACAAACAATGACCTTTGGTTATCCTCATAAACAGTATCCCTTTCAATGAAGTCCAGGTTTGCTCTGGTAACACAGTTGAACAGCTGGAAGGATCCCAGGTCCAAGGACACAGGAAGGCAACCCCACTGCAAATAGAATAATCTGGTAGCAAGTGGAGTGTTACACAGCAACTGAGTCTTCCAGCAAAGCTATTTGCTTGTAGGTACTCCGTTACACTCTGTCAAAGGTCACCAATCTGAATAAATAGAGCACGCCCCACCCATAGCAAATAATTACTTACTAATGTCAAGACATCTTTTTTGCACTAAGATTAAAGCTGACCAAAGATGGGATGAAATTCAGTTGGTTCAGCAGGGACCAGTTGGATTTCAATCCTTCTATGGCCATTCTTGTTCCAGGCAAATCAATCTAATGATCAGCTTCTCTCAAATGGGTTTTTTGTATAGTTTCCACCCAATCAACACATGCAGCTAGTGACTGCAGCACTGATCAGCGTGTTCTGACAGCTGAGGATGCCCCACTGTCAGAATATAAGTAGAAGGGAGGGACACAATGTTGGGACTATAATTGAGACACCCAGGATAGGGGGAAGGGTGGTTGCCTCCATCCCTGTATACGTCGAGAAGTATAGGCTTGGCACTTTAGATGAGGCACAAGGAGGGGACCAGATGCTGATCGAGAATGGATAAAATGTTTATTTATAAACCACATATGTATCGGTCAAAGAATTACAAATAGTATAATAAACACCATATTAACAACATTATACATAAAAGAGAGACACATAAGCCAATGTTACTCCGCATGAAATTGTTTCTGTACAGAATTACATCACATGGGATTCCTAGGTTAAAAAACATATACGCATGCATTTGTGTAAGCTCTACATGTTTCGGGGATTATACCACCTCGCCAGGAGCGGATGCATGCAGGATACAATATCTATAAAACAAAGAATATATAATGTGTGTAAGACTCAAAACATCAAGTAATAGTCCCCATTTGCGGGGGAATATGTTTGTACACATCCAAAAGGATAAGGGAGAAACATGAAGGGGGAGGACAGCCTAAGGAGGGGGTCAAACTCCCCTACTAACATGTGAACTCAAGTTCTCCAAAAATAGGCTGCTAGGATAAATGTGTGGACCATCCCCAACCCGCTCACACCAGGAGCTGAGGGGGCAGGAAATCCAGGGTCAGGCAGACCCACAGGGCACCAGAGGGATAAGCCACCCACACTGACAGTTTTTGTTGTAAGTTCCCATGGCTCCATGTGATCTAGAAAGCAATGTAGAAATTTCCAATACTATAAAGTGTCTATATTGTATTGGATATTGAATGCCATAAAGACATGACCAAATGGTGCAGTTATGTGATGGAGCAAAAGGTGAGTGAAATAAAGAGGAGAAGCGACCACCAGGGGCAAGTGTAGGCACTGAAGTAAGGGGAAGAATGTGTGTGCATGCAAAAGGGATCTACAGCCTGTGAAAGTAAGGAACTGAAAGGCTGAAAGGGTTTGAATGGAAAAGACAGCAGTGTGAGTGCCGTGGTGGAATAAAAAAATAGGCTGTGAGTACCTGTGTGTTTCTCAAAGAAAAGATCCCTGGAAAAAGAGTGTTGGGAGCCCCCGGCAGCAGCTAACAATCCGTGGGCAGACCAAGTCCAACTGAGGATGGGGCTGGCTAAATATAGCCCCAAGATCCCACCCCCAGTGTCACGCTGGTAAAGCTCAAGAGAAGGAGGACCCCTGCCCGAGCGGTGGACCCGATCCGGGTGTCACAGTCCCCCTGGAAAGAGCCGACCATGCGATGGAGAAATCGCTGGAAGTGCAGCGCCGCAACTCCGGCATGATGCGTGGTGCCGATGCGCAGCAGGCAAGGCCTGCCCCCACCCCCACGTGTCAATGACAACTAGGGGGAAGGGAGGGGCACTAGGAGCGCATCGCAGCTACTGCAATGCAACAGAAGGAGATGGCCAATTCCACATCGTCCACCTAAGGTGGAGAGAGGGGAAAACCAGAAGAAAAAATATGTAGATGTGTGTATATGGTAATAAAAGGATTTGAATAATATGGGGTAAGAGTCAAAACTCCTGGTCACAAATTTAGGAGCCATGGGAACTTACAACAAAAACTCTGTCAGTGTGGGTGTCCTATCCCTCTGGTGCCCTGTGGGTCTGCCTGGCCCTGGATTTCCTGCCCCCTCAGCTTTCGGTGTGAGTGGGTTCGGGCTGGTCCACACATTCGTCCTAGGAGCCTATTTTTGGAGAACTTGAGTTCACATGTAAGTAGGGGCGTTTGACATCCTCCTTAGGCTGTCCTCCCCTTTCATGTTTCTCCCTTATCCTTTTGGATGTGTACAAATATATTTCCCACAAATGGGGACTATTACTTGATGTTTTGAGTCTTGCACACATTATATATTCTTTGTTTTATAGATATTGTATCCTGCATACATCCGCTCCTGACGAGGTGGTATAATCCCCGAAACATGTAGAGCTTACACAGATGCATGCGTATATGTTTTTTAACCTAGGAATATGTGTCTCTCTTTTATGTATAATGTTGTTATTATGGTGTTTATTACACTATTTGTAATTATTTGACCGATACATATGTGGTTTATAAATAAACATTTTATCCATTCTCAATCAGTATCTGGTCCCCTCCTTGTGCCTCATCTAAAGTCCCAAACCTTCTCTTCACAGTCAGAATACAATAGCACAGCTGGGAGGATTCCTCCATTCATCTCAAATGTGTGAATGGGGGAATCCATTCAGGGTTTTTTTTTGATCGGCCTAATGGCTGATCTAAAAACTATCCAAATTAACAAATGTATATGGACCAGGTCAATCCATTTAGTCAGGAATGAGCTCAGTGCTTTATAAGCTGATTTACTATCTACAAAAAATAACCTATTCACCCTATTGTAGGCACTTTCTGATTTCATAAGTGGTATAATTTGCATAATTATGTTTGCATACTGCAGTGTATACTCTGTTAAAATGTTTGTATGACCAAAGGTTTTTTTTTTATATATATACTTCTAAATAGATTTAAACGGTAGGTGCTGCCCTATACATCCAAAAAACACAATCCACAAATGAATTAACAGAAACAGTTGTAAAAACATAATATATGTGAATATCAAATGTCCATATACACTATAGTACCAAAAGTATTGTGACACCTGCCTTTACTCGCACATGAACTTTAATGGAATCACAGTTTTAGCTCTTAGGGTTCAATATTGAGTTGGCCCACCCTTTGCAGCTATAACAGCTTCAACTCTTCTGGGAAGACTTTCCACAAGGTTTAGGAGTGTGTCTATGGGAATGTTTGAACATTCTTCCAGAAGCACATTTATGAGGTCAGGCACTGATGTGGATGAGAAGGGGTATCACAGCAGCAGTTTGGATTCATTACTGTGACCTCATATATGACATCTTGGATTTTCCCATATGCGTAATTCGACTCCCTGTAATAAGAGTCAATTAAGTCTGGTGAGTGCATTGTGTGTCTGCATATGGGTGGAGAGGAATCTTATTCACGTGTGGGATTTATACATGGACTTCACATTTTTTTTTTTCAGTTACAAAGTGTTTATTGGTTTTTCCAAATACAATACAAGTATAAACAGGTTATATAGTTTTTTTTTTTTTTTTTTTTTTTCCTTGACTACAAATTTGCCATAATCCTGCTTTTTGTCACTCAAACGTTATTTTATATCTGTATTAACTAGATATAGCTTAGATTTAGCTCTAAATAACTAGAGAAAAAATAGAAAGAGAAAGGGAGGGGAGAAGAGAGAGCACAAGGATGGTGGATATGAACAATCATCTGAGTATACAATGAAGACAATCATTAAATAAAAGAAGAAGATCAGCCATTACGTTGAGGTGGTAATGATATACTGTTCCTTAAGCTTACCTATTGAAGAATTCCATTCGCCCTAAAGGGAACATGCTGCAAATGGGACTAAGGTGTTAAATAATAAGTGAGGAACTTAATATATCCATTTAATTTGATGGGAAATTCCAGATTTTATTGTTATATAGCCCAATATCTTACTAGTAATTCAACTTATATTTCAGGAGTCATGATGCTCTAGGGTGGATTATCCATTCTTTCCATATCTTATTGAATTTGATGGTGGATCCATTTTTTTGTGCTATCATAAGTTCGTAGTGGGCAATTGTGTTGAGTCTGCCAATAACTTCGGATAGGTTAGGGGCATGGACTGTTTTCCACAGTTTAGCTATAGTTATTCTTGCCACTGTCGGACTTCACATTTTTTATGTATTTTTTATAATTCAAATGAAGATTTATTTGTTTATTCACTATGGTGATTTATGATATGTAATTTATTATATAAGAGCATGCTTCCTTTGTTTATTTTCAAGGTCCATAAAGACATGGATGAGCAAGTTTGGTGTAGAAGAACTTGAATGGTCTGCACATAGTCCAGACCCTATAGAACACCCTTGGGATAAATTAGAGTGAAGACTGCAAACCAGACCTTCTCTTCCATATCAGTGACCTTACAAATGTTCATCTGGAAGAATGGTCAAACATTCCCATAGACACATTCCTGAACCTTGTGGACAGCCTTCCCAGAAGAGTTGAAGTTGTTATAGCTGCAAAGGGTGGGCCAACACAATATTAACCTCCCTGTTGGTTTTCCCAAGTGTGGCTCAGGGTGAATTTCCATTACAAATAGGGGTAACTCCCCAGCCACACTGGGGATCGCATCGCTGGATCCAGGCAATGTTTCTTATCTTGTCCCCTGGATCCAGCAATGTCCCCCCTGCTGTGTCTGCAGACTGTGTCTTCTGCCTGATGCCTCTGTGTGCCGGGCTCCGTTCCCTGCTGGTGGCAAATTCAAAAAGTGAACACACAGTAAACATACAGTACATTGTAATCTGTAAGATCATTTCACATCTCTTTTGTCCCTAGTGCTTTGCCCAGTGTCCTGCCTGCATTTTTATATTATAAATGTCATTCTTTCTGCCTGGAAACTTGAGAATGTCCATGCCATCCGAAAAGCGTCCTTTTACGTTAAAAGCGTTTTTTGACCAGCTAGAAAACAGTGATAATAAATAAGAATCACTTGCAGAATTAAGTGATACTGATTTATGATAAAATGTATCATCAGAGGGGGCGTGTCCGGCCGGTGGAGAAGATGGCCACGTAGCTGTGAGCTCCCGCTATCCCACACTCCAAGCAATGAGGTCAGAGCAATAAGGAAAGGGCCTATCGTTCCCTAATCGGAGCCGATCATCCACCCAACATTCGTGCTCATGATGAGCAAAAGAAGAATAGTAAATAAGCAGCCACAACACCTCACGGACTTCTATCCGGCGGCGCCTCAGAGAGGTAGTCAAAATGGCGCTGGACCCAGCTCCATAGGAGTGGCTAGCCCCCAGCACAACCACCACGCCTCAGGGAACCAATTCTCTGCACATTCTGGGGAACTGGATGAAAGCTCTCCCTCCTCCACCCCTACCACATGTAGCCCTGCAAAGTCTTAGCAGCGGAGGGAGGGAGATGAACTCTCTCTGGGGATGCAGCACATTCCATCTCAGGCTTATATGCAAAACAAATAACAGGGGCCATCCATAGGCATGTTTCTGGCATCAGAACAGGCTATATCAGAAAGCACAATGAAAAACATGCTTCTCTCACTTAGAAGCATGCTGTTTAATGATCTTTCTGACATGCTGGCACCACTGCAGGAAACTGTACAAACGCATGCTGATAGAATACAGCACCTAAAAACCAAAATGGCTGATCTCTACTCAGTGCACAATGACCTGGTAGATGTCTATGCTGATCAAGAATTTGAAGTACAGCGTCTCCAAAATAAAAGAGCGGATATTGACGCCCGCTTGAGACAAAATAATATAAAATTCAGAGGCATTCCAGAATCCATACCGCCAAGTGAACTGACTAATTTTGCCCAGCATCCTATGAAAGCACTTATTCCGTCCCTGAGCGACATTGAGCTATGTGTGGATAGGGCCCATTGCATACCCAAGCCTAAATTCCTACCTGACACCATGCCAAGAGACAACCTGGTGCGCATTCACTATAACCATGTCAAAGAGCGTATCATGGGGGGGCGTGGCCGGCCGAGCTCCAGCATGGACGCATAGCAGAGAGCTCCGCTCTGACCGCCGGGGAAAAGAACAGATATAGCCGCATCATCACAGAGACCAGCAGCCAAAAGAACCCTCCCTGCTCCTAGGACACCTGTGATCCCCGCAGAGATGTCCAAACGCAGGAACGAACCTGCGCAAGTGATCAACATACCGGAGTACTTCTCCTCCGTCTCCAGAGGCTTAAGGCAAGATGGCGCCGGCATGAACAGAGAACAGCATGCTGATACGGACACCGCGCCGCCACAGGGAAGAAGCCTGCAACAAGGTAATACCCACACCCATACACACCAGAACCTTCTGAATGAAGACAGCAGCCCCACAACCAGAAGCCCAGCCAAATCTAAACCCCGCAGGGACTCCACACCAGAACGGGAGGACACAGGGGGCATGGAGGTGGGAGAAAACCAGGCAGACACAGCAACAGGAATCAGTAAGCAAACAGACCCGATCGCCATATTCCCTACAACAGGCCAGTCAGTGTCCGATGTGATGTTAAAAGAAATGCTAATGTCCCTCAGAGCTTCCCTGTCTGCGGACTTAGTAAGCAATATCCAACAATGCCAGAAAGAAGTAGCCTCACTAGGAAAAAGAGTAAGCACAATGGAGGACAGATTGGGAGACTACACTACCCCCTTTAACCTCTTAGTGGGCGCCCACAACTCACATAAAGAGGAATTATCATGGATCAAGGACAAAATCGCAGACCTAGAGGACAGAAGCAGAAGACACAACATAAAAATAAGGGGAATATCAGAATCTGTTCCCAACCACCAATTGCAACAGTTTGCCTTGTCCCTATTCTCTACAATGGCCCCGGAGTTAAACCCGCACGATTTGATGATAGACAGAATACACAGGGTCCCCAAACCTTCATTTCTGCCTGCAGAAACTCCCAGAGACGTGCTCTTAAAGATGCACTATTTTCACACAAAAGAATTACTGATGTCCATTTACAGGAAAGCTGGCAATCTCCCAGAACAATACTCATCACTACAACTTCTTCCTGACCTATCAAAGCACACATTGCAACGCAGACGCAACCTGGCTACCATCACCAAAGCTTTAAGAAATCACGCCATACCCCACAAATGGAGATACCCGGCCACTCTATTGATCACTCATAATGGGAGCACAAAGTCAGTACCATCTCTAGAAGAGGGCCTAGCATCCTTACGGGAGTGGGGAATGCTCCCAGACCCTCCGCTACCACAACAAAGTCCCCAGCACGTTCCACACTCTGACAATGATTGGCGCATAGTCTCCAAGAAGAAACCCCCCAAAAACCGAGACAGAAGCGGCCCTAACCAACAACTGCTCAAACAACATCAGGCCCCCATTAGGTCATTAACCGGATTCCTCCAGTTTGACACCCCACCATTACCGGCAATTTTACCTTTTTTTTACCTTTTATACAGTTTTACTGAAAGCTCACATTTGTTGCTATACACCACTTCTAACCCTCTCTTCCCTTGTTCGGTGCATGATATGGAGCCCAGCGTCCGTTATGTCCTCAGCATCAAAACATCTGAATGTCATCTGTCAAATCGGATCCTGAACAACATGGACCAAATACCAACAGACCTCCGCCTGTTCACTACCACAGAGCCACCCTCTGGACGAGTACGGAACTGTGAGTACGCAACTGCACTCATCAACACACCATATACCCTTCCACCATGATAAATTGTCTATCACTTAACGCCAGAGGCCTTAACCATCCGGCCAAGCGCCGCTCCATGTGGGAAGAGGCAGTCAGGCTTAAAGTTGACATATTAGCAGTACAGGAAACCCACTTCCAGAAAGGTGCCACACCGAGGTACACGCATAAGAACTACCCCAACATTTTTCTAGCCTGCGACCCCAAAAGCAAAAGGAAAGGCATGCTACTAGCAATTAGAGACTCACTAGCCTTCTCCCTAAAAGATGCAATCCTGGACCAAGAGGGCCGTTACATAATAATCACCTGCGACATCAATGCCAAGCCCTATACCTTAGTGACCCTCTATGCCCCGAACTCTCGCCAGCTAAGATTTCATAAAGCACTTCTAAGGCTCATTACAAAAATCAAATACGGCCATCTCTTAATCTGTGGTGATTTCAACCTCACAGTTGATCCCAGCATAGACACTACAAAACCATCCCCAGGAAGGAACATTTCCCTAAGGAACCTACTCCACACGGAAGAACTCTATGACATATGGAGATGCCAACATGCATCAGAAAGAGACTATACATTTTTTTCCACAAGGCACCGGAGCTATACCCGCATAGACTTATTCGTGACTGACAAATGGTTATTACAACAAATCTCCTCATCTAAAATCCATGAAATAACATGGTCTGACCATGCAGCCGTATCCATACAAATAGCAGAAAAGGGTGCCTCCCCTCCGACCCGCATCTGGCGCTGCAACACAGACTTATTACAAAACCCTAACACAACAAAAATTCTAAAAGACAAATTAATAGAATTTTTCACCATCAACGCTCCCTCGGTAAACAACCCCTTCTCAGTCTGGAACTCCCACAAAGCCTACATGAGAGGCATATTGATTCAGCAAAGTGCTAGAGCCAGGAAGGCACATAACTCTAAAATTAACACAATCACAGAAGAAATACACAAACTAGAAACACTCAACAAGCAGAACACCACACTTAAAACCACAAACACACTGCAATCCTTAAGAGAGGAACTGCGTAAACTCTTACTTCATCGCCACCTAGCTATCATGAAACACTCCAGAGCCAACTACTACGCTAACGCAAACAGAGCAGGCAAACTCTTAGCAAGTAAACTCAAGGCGACCCTAGCCAAGACAAGAATCGCACACCTCACCCACCCGACCACAGGTCACAACATAACTAATCCTCAAGAGATTGCAAACCAGCTCGCGACCTTTTATGGTGACCTATAGAATTTAGCAACAGACCCGCACACCCCACAACCCACAGAGTTAGCAATTGACACTTTCCTCCATAAACTAGACCTCACGGCTCTAGCACCACATCAGCTCCAACAACTTAATGCCCCATTCACAAACAAAGAACTACAAGCCACAATAAAATCACTCGCTACAGGAAAATCACCAGGGCCAGATGGCCTCCCGAGTGAGTATTACCGCACATTCCAAGACATACTAACACCCCACCTTACCTCATTGTTTACCGAGGCAGTATCCCGCTCCGAATTCCCCCAAGAAATGCTTAAAGTGCATGTAATCGCAATACCCAAACCAGGGAAAGATCCTGCTATTGCAGCTAACTATAGACCAATATCTCTACTAAATGTAGACATAAAAATTTACGCTAAAGTCTTATCACAACGATTAAATGAAATTTTACCAACCCTCGTAAGCAGCGACCAGATGGGGTTCATCAAGGGGAGACAGACCTCTGATGCTACAAGAAGAATCATAAATATTATTAATTTTGCCGAACGCACACAAACACCTTCTCTGCTGCTTTCCATAGATGCAGAGAAGGCGTTCGATAGGGTGCACTGGAAGTATATGACTAAGGTTCTATCAAAATTTGGCTTCACTGATCACATACTCTCAGCAATCCTTGCCCTGTACGCTCACCCCACAGCACAAGTCTACACATCAGGTATGCTATCGGACCCCTTCCGAATCAGCAATGGAACAAGACAAGGTTGCCCCCTATCACCCACCATATTCAACCTACTAATCGAACCCCTCGCAGTAGCCCTTAAATTCCATCAAAATCTTCACAGTTTCCATATAGGCACAAAAGACCACAAAATAACATTATTTGCGGATGATGTGATACTCTCTCTGACCAACCCAGCAACGTCACTCCCAGAGGCCCTTCAAATCCTGACTGAATTCAGTCAAATATCCTATTATAAAGTAAACTACTCCAAATCCCTCATCCTTAGTCTAGGCATCAAAGAATCACTCAAACACTCCCTACAAAAGCAGCTTCCCTTCAAATGGAGCCCACACAGCATACCCTATCTAGGTATCCTGCTCTGCAGGAAAACATCTGACCAACCAAGAGCTTTCCTGGGCAGGTAGACTAGCCTCTTTCAAAATGATGACTCTACCCCAAATCCTATACCTTTTCAGGACACTACCCATCCCCATCCCCCTTCACCTAATAAACTCCTTATCAAAACTACTAAACAACTATGTCTGGAGAGGAAAAAAAACCCGATGCTCCCAAGAAACACTAATGGCCCACAAATTAGCTGGAGGAGCGGGCTGGGTTAATCTGAAAGACTACTACCTTGCAGTCCGAATGGATCAATTAAAACACTGGTTCCAGGACAACACCCGATCACCTTGGATAGAAATGGAACTAGCCCTAACCCCTGCCAAAACCCCTCAAGGCCTTCTCATAGGCGACGTTTGGAAACCATGGAACCTCGCCTCCATCCCCCTAAATACTTAGGCCTCAATCATAGCCTGGAGATCTTTAATCACACACGCAGCAAGCGAGTCTCAAAGTCTGTACGATGCATACACAACTCAAATCCTTGAAAGAACTCATCCCAATGCTAAACACATCACCACTACAATCGGCAGGCCTACAACAAATAAAAGACGTGATGAGTAATAACCGTACAAAGCACATAAATACACTCTTAGCAGAATATAAAATCCCGAGAGAACAATACTTCACCTGTGCTCAGATTATATCCTTCCTCACCAAGCACCCCCCCCCTAAGATAAGTCTACCAAAACAAATACGTGAATTCCTAACATCAACACAACCAGGGAAAAAAAGGAACATCACTCTTCTACAATACACTACAAAACAAAAAAACGATTGACATTTCTGGGAGTTGGATTTGAAGTCATGCTTTACCGCAGAACAATGGCACTCAGCACTTCACTCTATTTACATGGCATCTAAGTGCACCGCTCACTGGGAAATGACTATAAAAATCAACCACAGATGGTATTACACACCACACAGAATAGCCACCTTTTCTAAATCAACCTCACCCCTATGCTGGAGAGGCTGTGGCCAAATAGGTAACCTCACCCACATACTCTGGAGCTGCCCAAGCCTCAGAAGTTTTTGTCCCAGGTCTTCAGACACATAGCCACACTAACAGGTATCCTCAAACAACCCTACCCATCTCTGGCAATTCTCAACATTGGAATTGACAGTTACCCTGCATCACAAAGAGTTGTAGTTACCCACATACTACTAGCAGCAAGACAAACAATCCTCAGGAAATGGAAAACAAAGGCGACACCAAATCTGTCAGAAGTAACAACCTTAGTACATTACAACTACATCTGTGAACGCACTATAGCATACAAAAATGCATCAGGACCTACCTTCCACAAAAAATGGGAAATATGGCCTAAAATGGATAATTAACTAACAACATGGGCATTCCTGCTCCGAACATCCCCTTCCCCCTCCCCACTTACCACCTCTAATTTACACCACCCAAAAATCACCCATCTCACTCCCCCACCTACCCTTCCCCCTCAATACTCAATCACTGCAAACTACGCCCTAACCTACCTATCAACACCCCTACCTCTAACACACCATGTGAGCAGTTGTTGTTGTTCTCCTCATCTCCCCAAACTCCATGGACGCATGGACCCTGGATACCTCACTTAGGATCTGCTGATCCCGTATCAACTATGATCCTCCCCAGGAAGATGCAATGCTTGGGCGACGGACCACCCTGCACTCTTGGGCACAAATGTGCTCCCAAATGGGGTGCCCGGGGGGACAGGAAAGGCCCCCGTAGTCGATACCTGGGACGGAATGTGCATCCTCATAACACGAATGCGGATGCAATCCTGCCCTTACAAGCTTACAATGTGCATACACGAGTATCGGTGGATTAACTAAAGATACCATTGAGAACAACAACACTAAACTCTGTAAGAAATGTTTCGTCTATCTTCATTATTTCTTGTTGAATACTCATGGTCATACTATCTCATTGTCCTTCCGTGTCTATTTGACTTGCTATCCATGAGACTCATGTCTTTGTTTATTGTATCACGAAATTTCAATAAAAATTGATTTGAAAAAAACAAAAAAACAAAAAAAAAAGAGCGTATCATGGCAGCAGCCAAACAGACCACGGTAGTTCCTCATGAGTTCCAAAACATATTGTTATACACCGACATATCGCAGCAGACAGCGATGAAACTAAAAAAGCTTCAACCACTCACAAAAATACTCTGAAACAATAAAATTATTTACCGTTGGGGCTTCCCTACAAAACTGTTTGTAACCTGGAATGGTAAAACCTACCCCATACATAGTGTGGAAAAGGGTATCCACCTATTCAAGGAATGGCAACTACTTCCAGCTGATATGCAACTTATAGTGCCAACTGCTCCGGAACGTTTGCAAACAGAATGGACATTAGCTGGTCACATTGGTATAACCCAGTCCTCTCCTGCTTTGAAGTTCTAATGGGAGTGAGGAAGGGAGCTCCAAAGTCAAATTTTGGCTCTATATATGGGCCAGGGTATACCCTGGCAAGTTGACCTACCCCTATGTTATTATAGCAACCTCAGCTGCCCATTGAGCCTGTGTTCTGACAGGCAGTTATTACTCATGTTGTTTCTGCGCTTTTTTCTTGGCTTCACCCTCCTTTTCTCCCTCTCACTCAGTACCCCCTATACAGAACACATCAATTTGCGGATCGACTCGCAGGATATTCTATCACAATGGATCTTTATCCCCAATCACTCTCCAATCCACCCCGGATACTGAACAAAGACAAACTGCCAATCATCACAAACTAACCTTTCCATGAATCAGATACCACTTTTCTCTCAAGCGTCACTATTCAAATCATATCTTCAGCTAACACTCAAATTTCACCATGCCTCTGAAGAAAATGTCTATAAACTCTAAGGGCCACAATAGCCCATTTAAAAGATCAGCTTTAATAAAAGAAGCAAAATCACTTAAAGCTGACATAATCTACACTCAAGAGTCCCACTTTGTGGCCAACAAATGCCCACGAGTTCATTTTCCAAATTACCCCCACTTATTCATAGCAAATGGACCGAAAAAGACGTGTGGAGTATTCATAGCCATCAGAGATTCAGTGACCTTTAGACATATACAAACTATTCAAGACCCCCAAGACCCTCAAGACCCTACATTATTCTTAAATGCGAACTGAACCAATCAATATTTACATTGGTCAACATATATGTCCCAAATATCAAGCAGAAAAAATGTTTGAACCCATTACTTACCAGTTATGTATGTAAAACAAAGAACACTTCTCATTGGAGGAGATTTGAATGCAACCCTACATCCCGACATAGACTCCCCTACTTCTGCCAGGAGACCAGATCACTCTAATGTCCCCCTGCTACACAAATTTGAACTATCTGACATATGCATTGGTTCCATGGATCTAAGAAAGATTTCACTTACCTGTCCACAGCGCACTCCTCTTACTCTCGCATTGATTATTTTTTCATTCTGAAAGGCCCCCTAAAAAATGTTCTACAAGTGGATATTTGCAAAATTTCATGGTCAGACCATGCTCCCATCACATTAGAATTTGATGACAAACTTAGCAAATCTCCCCATCCAAGGTGGAGACTAAACACTCCACTCTTGGAAGACAAGAAACTGTTCCAGATGATCCTACAAGTACATCACAACTTTTTTGAAAACAATGACACTACAGATATTAATAGGTTTACCCTATGGAATACCTACAAAGCCTATATGAGGGGTATATTAATCAAACTGCCATCCTCTGTTAAAAAACAGAGGAGCAGGCAGATCGAAGACATTTTACATTCCATTTCCCTAAAAGAAAAGGACAACAAGACTAACCCAAACTCCAACCTAACACAAGCTATACTATTAGATAGGCAAAGATTAAGAGCTCTGCTTCTCTTTAAATATGAAAACAACCTAAAATTCCTTAAAGCTAACTATTATGGGCTCCATAAAGAAGCAGGAGCCTGGCTGGCAAAAAGAGTTAAAGTGAAGCAGACCCAACAAAGAATAAAAGCTCTCAATCACCCTAGAGCTAAAATTACACTGTACAATCCGAAGGATATAGCAAATGCATTTGCAGATTACTATCAGTTGCTATATGGCCTACGCAGCGATGACACAACTCCCCAACCCTCCCCAGAGCTCATTAATGCTTTTTTGAGCAAAATTAAATTACCTAAACATAATGTTCACCAATTTCAATTCATTTCACAACCCTTCACCACTCAAAAGATAAGTATGGTAATTTCTAAATTGCCTAACCACAAATCTCCTGGAGATGATGGGTTCACAAATGATATAACTACCTTTCAACAGAACTTGCCCCACACTTATGCTCCGTCTTCGATCTTGCCTCTTCCTCTGGCTCATTACCACCAGAAATGTTAAATGCTGTGATTGTAACATTGCCAAAACCCAACAAGGACCTCACCAGCCCAGCAAACTACAGACCCATATCACTCCTGAACGCAGATGTGAACATATTTGCTAAAATCCTAGCAATCAGACTACAAAAAGTTTCACCAAACCTTGCACACTCTGAACAAGTGGGATTCGCCCCGGGACACCAAGCTCCAGATGGCACCAGGCGCATTATTAAATTGATTTCCTGGGCAGGGACCCTGCAGACGCCATCTCTGCTCCTGCCTTTGGACGTGGAGAAGGCGTTTGATAGGGTCCTTTGGGGTTACACATTCAGTATTACATGTTGGGTCCAGACTGCCATTCTATCCCTTTATTCTAATCCCTCAGCCTCAGTTCTTACATTGGGAATAATGTCCAAACCTTTATATATAACTAACGGCACAAGACAAGGGTGTACTTTATCGCCCATTATCTTCACATTATTGATGGAACCATTAGCAGAAAGCTTTAGATCCCACCACAATATCTCAGGCCTCACCCTAGGAGGCACTGTACACAAAATAAGTCTTTTTGCGGATGATGTCATGCTTATAATGACAAACCCCGAGAAATCTCTAAACGAGACACAAAAACTTTTGGAAGACTACAGTGTCATACTATAAACTAGCTGCATCCAAGTCCCAAGTTTTGGGATTAAACATACTAAACCACATGCAAAGCCGCATACAAACACAAACCCCCTTTGTCTGGACATCTAACTCCTTGACGTTCCTGGGAATACAACTGACATTCCAAACATCACAACTCTATAAACATAACTTTAAACTATTCTTAGAGACTCACTGCCCCAACAACTTTCCCAACTGAAATCTCAAGATTCATCAATGGCAGGCAGAATAGCAACTTTACACAATCACCAACAAGATCTATAATTGCCTCCCTTCACTCTAAGATCTTTCCACCGCGCCACAGATAAAAGGTAAAATACGTGTATGGGTTAAAAAAGTCCAATACTCCACAGTTTGTCCAGCAGCTGCTTATATTCGTCATAAACTATTAACAAGGCTGCAACCACTAATTTGAAGCTTCAGCAGCGCTGTTTCTCATTTAACATAGTTAACACACACTATGCCAATACATGTCGTTCGTCCATTCAATTAGATAAAGGATCTTCAAAAAAAGTGCTTAAAAAGTTCTTAAAAAGTTCTTTAAGTATTCCTCTCCACTAACAGGATCTATGACAGCAGACTCCGCCACCCATATGAAAATACACTTACCAGACGGTATTGCCTTGCATTCTCATGCTTGGCAACACTCGCTTGTATAAGTCCCACACATGGAGCGATCGTCTTCCCGCAATCCTTTGTCTCTTTTTTTTCTCTTTTTATCTCTCCCAGAAATAGTGATTCCTTCCTCTGCCAATTTCTCAGGGTGGGATAGAGGAGACAAACAAAACGACATAGTGTATTACCGTAAAAAACACTTTATTCCTTTAAAAACATTCCATGGTACTCACAAACGAAGCTTGTCACACTGGCAGATCAGAAACATAAGAGCCGGGGAACAGCTGATCCAAGCATCTAGGTCACCACCTCCCGCTTCAGCCTCCCGTCTCGACCCTTCAATGCTACTGATGTCCTACCGACCTGAAGTGAACGACCGTTGTTTCCAATCGTGCCAGTGCCACTCACCGAATTGCCATACACTGTGTCAGATGCGTTTCGTCCTTAGGACTTTTACCGTGACACAGTGTACAGCTGGCAACTGGTCCTATTTAAGGTAAAAGGTACCACCCCCTTCTAATTACTAGTCAGGGTGAGGGGCGTGAAGTTATGGGTGTCCCCATACCGCTTAGATCGCCTGTTTCCGGCTTTAAAATCCATAGTCAAACACATATCCACTACTAAAATCACATGTTACTATATGACAATATCTTTCAAATGATTTTACATTATGTTATACCATAAACATTTCTCTGCTGTATATATACATATGCCTACTGATGAAAATTAATTATACCGTCCCTTTGCTTGAAACCAATCCATATGTATCTATATATTCACTACAGGAATAATCTCTATCTAAGGTTAGGGGATGTTTGATGGCCTCATCATAATTCAAATATTTGTATTATTAATATAACTCCTCATAGTGCTTCCCTAAATCAAACTTATCATCCATATCACCCACATCACATTATTTATTCTCTACCTAAAAGACTCAAACATTTTCCAGCATGTGGGGATTTATAGTAACACCTCCTAATACACACAACAAACTCTGAATGGTCTATATTCAACTATTTACCAGGGCCACATAATTGCTTGTTAATTATCCCATATTACATTACTCCGAAGAGCATTGCTGACCCCCATTAAAAATCATTAATAAAAGCATTAAGGTCTAATTCAATGTTCATGCCTCTGGGTGCAAGACTTTTCATTAAAAAAATCCATTGAGTTTGCCTCTGCGACAGATCTCGGATCCGATTTGACCCGCGCCATGAGGAATAAACTATATAGATTCCACAAAACTGCAACAGCGAGGGGTCCCTGTTATGTTTTTGTCTGAAATTTAGGGATACACTATGATCTTTATATCCGTTAACAATGTTAGTGATGTGTTCCCCTATCCTGACTTTAAGCTGTCTTTTCGTTCTCCCGATATAGACCAAACCGCATGGGCACCATAACATGTATACTACAAAACTGGAATTGCAGGTAATAAATTCTCTAATAGTGAAGGTATTCCCCTCACAATTAGAGAAAGTGGTCAGCCCTCTATTCACTCTATTCACTGTACGACATGTTGTACAGTTTCTACATGCAAAAAATCCCTCCGTTCTTGACTGAAATTTTTGTTTACCCGGAGCGTCTAGGACTTTTTTTACAATCCTGTCCCCAAAATTGGGGGCTTTTCTATAAATGAATTTAGGCTCCTGGGGAAGTAAGGGTCCCAGCTGTCTGTCTAGTCCTAACACATGCCAATGTTGCCGGAAAATGTCTTCCACTTCTTTATATTGGCAGTTATAATCTGAGATAAATTTCCATTGAAAGGTTTCTCTGTCCTTACTCCTCTTCTTATTTTCTAAACATTGTTCTCTTGGGATTGACTCCACTTGTTTCATTACTCCATCTAAAAAGGACTCTGTATAACCCTTTTCCTTAAATCTAGATTTTAGTAGATCTGACTGTGTTCTAAAGTCCTTGACCCTACTACAGTTGCGTCTTATTTTCATAAGTTGACCTTTAGGGATGTTTTTAATCCACAGAGGGTGGTGACCACTTCCCACCGGCAGATAACAATTTATGTCGGTCGGTTTGAAGTATACTTTGGTCTCTATCTTGTGATTTATAATTTCAATTTCCACATCCAGGAAGTGGATTTTCCTATTGTCAATCTGATATTCTAAATGGATATTATGATCATTTAGATTGAGGGCCTGTAAGAATACGTCCAATTATTTCCTCATGCTTTTCCATATCAATAGGATATCATCAATGAACCTTTTATAGTACATTAGCTGTGATATATCATGGCAAAATATGGTCCTATCCTCCCACTCCGCCATAAACAAGTTGGCGATACTTGGGGCAAACTTTGCTCCCATAGCAAAGCCCACTTTTTGAGAATAAAATAATCCTTGATACCAAAAATAATTGTGGGAGATGCAGAACTCAAGAATCTTCCCCAAGAAAGATGTTTGTACAAATGGAATTTCTTCTTGTTTACTTAACGCCCAATTTAGTTCAAGGAGAGCATCTACATGTTGGATCACAGTGTACAGTGATGCTACATCAGCTGTCACTAAGTAAACTGTTTCATCTGTATTCAAATCAACCTGATTTAATGACTGAAGGAGGTCCTTAGTATCTTTCAAATAGGCCCGCGTCGCCTGTACACTTGGTTGTAAAAACCTATCAAGGTATTCCCCTAATCGTGCTGTAACTGATCCTATACAATTAACTATAGGTCTCGCTGGTGGACATTGAGCATTTTTATGGACCTTTGGTAAAGTATAGATTACTGGTATGTGACAAGCAGCTGGGACCAGATATCTGGACTCTTTTTTATTTAGGGCCCCCATTCTATATCCCAAGTCCACTAATTCCTTTAATTGTTTCGAATATGCTTCTGTGGGGTCTTTAGTCAACCTCCTGTATGTTTTAGTATCTGATAACATGTTATGGAGCTGGTTGTGATAAAATTCTTTATCCAAAAGTACTACTCCCCCTCCCTTATCTGCCGGGCGAATAATACTATTCTTTCTATTTTCTAATTGTTTAATACCGTGTGTTATATAATGAGGGTTTACATCCATTTTAGGCTGCAATTTTTCCAAATCTTTCAGGACCAAAGATTTAAATACTTCTATATGATGGTTGCTATTCATCTGGGGGTTAAAAGTGGATTTATTCCGTAATCCGCTGTCAATCTGTTTATTAATGCTAACTCGAGTAATGGGATACGCTGGGTGTGTTAGAAAATATTTTTTCATATTTAAATTCCGAAAGTATTTGTGTGCATCGATAAACACTCCAAATTTATTTAGGTTTTCTCGGGGCGCATTTTACTCCCAAATTCAAAATATTTAATTCTTTATGGTTGAATTGTACTTTGCTTAAGTTATAAATCCCCTCCTTTAATTGTCTCTTCTTCTTTTCTGTGGATTGTTTTTGTTTACCCGCCCTACACCCTATCTTTCTTGTTGGTTGGGTGGTTCTGTAGGGTATCTGTATTGTTGTGGGGGGTCTCTGCTTCCCCTGCCTCTCCCGTACGGTAGTTGATTGGGTTGTCTGGGGTTGATCCCCCTCCCCCTCCCCGATATCCTAAAAAATGTCCACCTCTTGCTGGAGCATACTCATTTTCATGTCTAATTAAGGGTTGAAATCTATTTTAAGTAGGGATTCTATATAGGTTATTTCCTCCTTCCCTCACAGGTGTTCTAGGGGATGCCCTATATCCCTGATAGTCAACTGGATATAACGGTTTATCCGTTCTTTTGGATTGTTGCCTTCTGGGGGTGACTATATTCCACCCCTCATTGTGTTGAGGGTTTACTATTTCATCCTTACTCCTGACTACCCAATCTCCAGTGTTTAAGTAATCATAATTACTACTACTCCTTAATTCTTCAATACGGTGACTTGGACCTTCCTGTTTGTTCAGGTTGCTGGTATTTTGCCATAGGTACACATTATTAGTTTTAAAGTCATGCTGATCCCTTTTAAATTTTTTGACTTTCTTTTTTTGTGTATCTCGATCAATCTTTTCAAATTTTTTCATAATGTTGGAATTAAACTCTTTTATTTCCCACTGATCTTTCAAAGGTTCCAATTTCATAAGAATGTCATTTATATCTTTCTGAATCCTTTCTAATTTTATTGTTTTCCTTTTTAGAACTAACACTTGTAATTCTCTACCTGAACGGTTAAGAAATTCAATCCATTCATCCATAAATTCTTTCTCATTTAACCCATCCTGAGGTGTGATAATTGAAAGCCTCCATGGTAGCTGGTGGTAATAATACTGATAATGCTACACAATCACCAACAAGATCTATAATTGCCTCCCTTCACTCTAAGATCTTTCCACCGCGCCACAGATAAAAGGTAAAATAAGTGTATATGTTAAAAAGTCCAATACTCCACAGTTTGTCCAGCAGCTGCTTATATTCATCATAAACTATTAACAAGGCTGCAACCACTAATTTGAAGCTTCAGCAGCGCTGTTTCTCATTTAACATAGTTAACACACACTATGCCAATACATGTCGTTCGTCCATTCAATTAGATAAAGGATCTTCAAAAAAAGTGCTTAAAAAGTTCTTTACGTATTCCTCTCCACTAACAGGATCTATGACAGCAGACTTCGCCACCCATATGAGAATGCACTTACCAGACGGTATTGCCTTGCATTCTCATGCTTGGCAACACTCGCTTGTATAAGTCCCACACATGGAGCGATCATCTTCCCGCAATCCTTTGTCTCTTTTTTTCTCTCCCAGAAATAACAATTTCTTCCTCTGCCAATTTCTCAGGGTGAGATGGAGGAGACAAACAAAACAACATAGTGTATTACTGTAAAAAACACTTTATTCCTTTAAAAACATTCCATGGTACTCACAAACGAAGCTTGTCACGCTGGCAGATCAGAAACATAAGAGCCGGGGAACAGCTGATCCAAGCATCTAGGTCACCACCTCCCGCTTCAGCCTCCCATCTCGACCCTTCAATTCTACGGACGTCCTACCGACTTGCAGCGAATGACTGTTGTTTCCAATGGTGCCAGTGCCACTCACCGAATTGCCATACACTGTATCAGTCGCGTTTCGTCCTTAGGACTTCTACCTTGACACAGTGTACGGCTGGCAACCGGTCCTATTTAAGATAAAAGGTGCCTCCCCCTTCTAATTACTAGTCAGGGTGAGGGGCGTGAAGTAATGGGTGTCCCCATACCGCTTAGATCGCCTGTTTCCGGCTTTAAAATCCATAGTCAAACACATATCCACTACTAAAATCACATGTTACTATATGACAATATCTTTCAAATGATTTTACATTATGTTATACCATAAATAGAGTTGAGCGAACCCGGACTGTAAAGTTCGGGTCCGTACCGAACTTTGGGGTGTCCGGGACCCAGACCCGAACCTGGACTTTTCAAAAAAAGTCCGGGTTCGGGTCCGGGGTTCTGGTAATTTTAATGAAAATTCTTAAAAATGCTGTAAAAAAGTCCAGGAAGGTCCTAGAGGTCTGCAAAAGGAAGGAAAATGGGGGTAAGGGTGGGACAAGTGCCCTTCAAAGAAATGGGGACAGGGAAATAACTTTAAATATTTTTAAAAAAATAAAAACATAAAAAAATGCAAAAATGGAGGTGAATGGGGATCATCTTCAAACTGGGTCTGAAAAGTATTAATTAACAGTAGAGGCCATAGAACTGTTCTAAAATCATCTTCAAACTGTGTCAAAAAAGTCTAAATAAGCTGGGAGAACCCATATCACTGTTCTGCAAAATGTGTGTGTCACTTTAAATGAAACCGGGAACAAGTGCACATCTGTTCTGCAAACTTATTTAAAGTCTGTGTGTCACTTGAAATGAAACCGGGAATAAGTGCACATCTGTTCTGCAAACTTATTTAAAGTCTGTGTGTCACTTTAAATGAAACCGGGAATAAGTGCACATCTCTTCTGGAAACTTATTTAACCACTTGAATACAGGACGTTTATACCCCCTTCCTGCCCAGACCAATTTTCAGCTTTCAGCGCTCTCACACTTTGAATCTCAATTACTCTCTCATGCTACACTGCACCCAAACAAAATTTCATTTTTTTCACACAAATAGAGCTTTCTTTTGGTGGTATTTAAGAAGCTCTGGGTTTTTTATTTTTTGCGATATAATTGAAAAAAGTGTGAAAATTTTGAAAAAAAAACTATTTTTTTTAGTTTCTGTGATAAAATTTTGCAAATAAGTAATTTTTGTCCATAAATTTTGGCCAAAACCTATACTGCTACCTATCTTTGGTAAAAATAACCCAAATAAGTGTATATTATTTGGTCTGTGTTAAAGTTATAGAGTCTACAAGCTATAGTGCAAATCATTGAAAATTGATCACACCTGATGCACTGATGGCCTATCTCATTTCTTGAGGCCCTGAAATGTCGGGAAAGTACAAATACCCCCCAAATTACCCCTTTTTGACCGGTAGTCACGTAGTCCACACTAGTTAAAAGTTACTAAACGTGATATCGAACATCTGAGATATTGAAATTGTGTCTGGTTTATTATATGTGAATAAACCCAATAAAAATGGTTTCTATCCATCGTCATATCCAAAACCGGTTTTAAATACCTGTTTTTAATGAATAAACGTTTTAAAATAGTGTCTTTGATTTTTTTTATCAAAAAAAAAGTTTTAAAAGTGTGAAAAAAGTTAATATAGCGTTTTTTATTTTTTGGGTCTCGAAGAATTTATGGTGGTTTTCTTTCGAGATAAACACACTTTTTTTACT
>BLSH010122007.1:140639-151626 GCA_018402905.1 Glandirana rugosa | reverse complement strand
CAAATAATGAACAAAGGTAACAGTACAATTTACGTATAGCAATGTACATACAATCATAATACATGAAAGGATGGATCATGGTCTGTACCAGTGTAGGGTAAACTAGATCAACATAAAGTACAAAGTATAGTATAGGGGGGGGGGGGGAGGACCTGCAACAGTAACAGTTCTTGGTATGGCGGAGGCATAATATGATGATGGAGGACAATATGGAAAGTAATGTGTAGAGTGTAGAGGTGTTAATCTCTGGAGCGATGCCAGGTAAGGTTATGGTGTTCAAAATTCCGGATACCTCCCAGATGAGTTCGAGTAGGGTTTGAAACGGGATGTGGGCTTCGTAGGATCTTTTCTGTAGGGGGGCTGATATTAAAGGTGGAGGTAAGTAAAGGAATTGTCCAAAGAATCTATTTTCCCGGATGGGTGGGTGTTGATGAAGAACGTATTCCAACGTGACAGGAAGCGATCTTTGGCTGTAGGGCAGTTGAAGTCTGTTGATATTTTTTCCTTTTGCAGTTGTGAAGATAGTTCAAGCTTGACTTGTGAGGAGGTTAGGCAAGTCGCTGATAGCCAGTTTTTGAGAATGACCCTGCGGGCCGCGAAAAGACAAAGGAGGGTCCAGTCTTTATGAGAAAGGGTGTTTTCTTCTGACCACAGTAGTAATTGTTTGTCCCAGTGGCCAAATATCAGAAGGAGGGGGTCTTTTGGTATGCGCAATTGGGTAATTTCCAGGATGAAGGCTATAATTTTGTCCCAGAAAGATGAAATGGCTGAACAGGACCAAAATCGGTGTGTTAGGGACGGTTTCTCTTGATTGCAGTGTGGACAGAACATAGATTGTGGAGAGAGTTTGGATTTGAGGAAAGGGACATGTGCTCTATGAATGATTTTCATTTGTGTCTCTCTACATTGTTCACACGGTATAAGTTTCAGAAGTTTATTATAGCCAAGTAGGATTTTGTGCATTAGATCGGGATCATGGAAGTCCTTGTTCCAGTTGGCAGCAGAGGTTGAGGAGAGAGTAGGTACTGATTTGGCGATTATGGGTTTGTAAATATCAGAAATACGGAAATCTTTTGACATAAGGAGTTCATCTATAATTGACAGTTGGAACCTCTTCGCACCGTCTTTTACGGATGAGGTGACAAAATTGGAGCATTGCCAGTAGTAAAAGAGGTGGGAGGGAGGGAGGGAATATTGTTGAGCTACGGTACTGAATGGCAGTGGTTTTCCTGTGTCCGGATCACATATAGAATTGAAGTGCGTTATCCCCTTATCTTGCCATAGCGTGAAGGGGTGTCGAACTAGCCCTGGGAGAAAGGACGGGTTTCCTTGGATTGGGAGAAATCTTGAGATGTTGAAAGGTAATTTTAGCAGTTTGCGTATTTCCCTCCATGCTATAGATGTGTCTCTCAATAGCAGGTTGTGTTGGATTCTGGGAGGGAGCTGTTTCCAGTGGGAATGTAGCAAGGCAGCCAGGGAATAGGGGTGTGCCATCGAGGATTCAAGGGAAAAGTTAGAGAACCGGGATGCCTTGGAGATCCAGTCCAGGCCCACCCTTAACAGACAAGCTAGGTTATATAATCTAATATTAGGTAAACCAATACCACCCTCTCTCCTGGGAAGGTGCAATTTGGACATGGCGATGCGCGGCTTCTTCCGTTTCCATATGAACTTGGATATGGCTGAATTTAGAGCTTGGATGTCCTTATGCTTAAGAAGCAGAGGGATAGTTTGTAGTGGGTAGAGCAGCCGTGCAAAACCGACCATTTTATAGAGGTGGCACCTCCCCAGGAGCGAGAGAGGCAGATCCATCCAAATTTCCAGTTCTGTAGTGATCTTATGGAGTAAGGGAGGGTAGTTTAGGGTGTAAATGGAGGATGGTTGCTTCCCTATTTTTATCCCTAAATATGTGATGTAGGATTTTGCGACTGAAAAGGGCGAGTATTTTGTCCAGGAGGGTAGAGGGGATATGCCCAGGGGCAAGATCTCACTCTTACTGTAGTTGATTCTTAGCCCCGAGCATAGCCTAAAGTCATCGAAAATTGATTTAATGGTGTGCATGTCTACCGAGGGTTCCCTGGAGAAAATGAGAACATCGTCGGCGAACAGGGCCGATCTCAGTTCCTGCGTTCCTATTTGGATACCATGGAGAGGGGCAGATGTATTTAGGAGCCTGGACAGGGGCTCCAATGCCAGGTTAAAGAGAAGAGGGGACAGGGGGCATCCTTGTCTGGTACCTTTGTGTAATTTAAATTCAGCCGAGAGGAGACCAGCCACCACCAACCTAGCCGCCGGAGAGGCATACATAGAGGAGATTAGATGGCAGAATTGGCCAGAGAAGTTCATCTTTTTCAGCACCAACGCCAACCATTCAAAGTTAACATTATCAAAAGCCTTCTCCGCGTCCAGGGTGATGATGGCATAGTCCCCCCCAGGGTGGCTCCCTGCGTGCTCGAGGACCATTAGAACCTTTCGGATGTTCATGCATGCGGTTCTCCCTCTCACAAAACCAGACTGTGCACTATTAATCAGGTCAGGCAGTATGGATGCCAGCCTATTAGCCACTATTTTAGAGAGGAGTTTGACATCCAAGTTAAGTAAAGATATGGGCCTATATGAACCCGGTTCGAGAGAGTCCTTACCTTTTTTATAGAGATATTTAATGATAGCTTGGTTACCTGAAGGTAAATAGGGCCCTCCCTCCCAAATCTTATTGAAGACCTTTGCCAGGGTGGGTATTAAGGTTGATTGAAAGGATTTGTAAAAGTCCCCTGTGAGGCCATCTGGTCCCGGGGCTTTATTCGGATTGAGTTGACTAATGGCTGTGGTGATTTCCGATGTGGAGATGGGGCTATTTAAGTAATCCAATTGTGCTGCCGTGACTTGTGATAGGGTTAGCTTGTCAAGGAGGCTGTTTGCCAGGTGATGATCTATCTGTTCCGGGGCATAGAGGGATGTATAGAAGTCCTGCATGAGCTGGTTAATTTCCGAAGGAATGCTTTTAATCGTCCCTGAAGGGTCTCGTAAGGAGGTAATGTGGGTGGGTGTCATGGGACCTTTGGCTAGTCTGGCGAGAAGTTTTCCTGATTTATTTCCGAACTTGAATAAGGAGGCTTCCAGTTGGGAGCGTTTGGTTCGTTCCACTACATCTGCCCACGAGTCAAAATCAGCCTTAGCCTCCTGCCACTCTCGTCTGTTGGTGGGAGAATCGCAGGAGGATAACGTGCTCTGTGCCAATTTGAGGCGAGAGCTTGCCAATTTGAACTTGGAGAATGCATTTTTCTTAAAGGATGTGGCGTAGCTTATGATTTTTCCTCTTAGGAAAGCTTTCCCTGTATCCCAAAAGAGGTGACGGTTATCTGAGTGTGTGGCATTAGTGGAGGAGAATTCCTCCCATGCGTCAGCCAGGTAAGACTGGAAGTCTGTGTTGTTATGAAGATACGAGGGGAAACGCCAAAGGCGGAGGTTTGGCTGGGATAAAGAGTCATTAAATGTGATTTCGATGGGGGCATGATCCGAAATTGCTATTTCGTGAATTGTGGAGTCAGTTACCAGGGGGATTAGGTCATTAGAGCAGAAGAAATAGTCTAATCTAGTAAAGATCCTGTGGGGATTGGAATAAAAGGAGTATTCCCTTTCTAGTGGGTGGAATAGTCGCCAAATATCTGTCATATGGATTGATTGCATGGTGTCAGCTAGGGGAGAGTGTTTTTGGCGAGGTTGGGTTGCTGAGCTACCTTTAGGGTGTGATCTGTCAGCTTCCAGATCCATAACGGAGTTGAAGTCACCCCCCCACCAAATGAGGGGTGTGGGGTGATTTCAAAAGGTCCGAGGCAAGTTGGTTAAAGAAAGAGGATCCAGGGTTGTTGGGGGCATATATATTGGTTATTAGAATTTCCTTGTCTCCTAGGCAGATACGGGTCGTGACCCGGCGGCCTTGATCGTCTGTCGTGGTATCGAGGATTCGGCAGGGAAGGTTTTTGTGAATTAGGATGATGACTCCTGCTTTGCGGCCTACCGCCTCAGAGCCAATCACCGAGCCTACCCATAGTTTTTGGAGTCTATGGAAATCTGATTTTGGTAGGTGGGTTTCCTGTAATAGGGCGATATCCGTTTTCAGCCGTTTGAGGTGTCTCAACACCTTGAGCCGTTTGATAGGGGACCTAAGTCCTTTAACATTCCATGATGTTATTTTCATGGGGGTTTTGTGGGGGGTGGGATGTGAGGAGAAGTTAAAGCTATATACTGGAAGTTAATCGTCAAGGAGAACACTGTGAGAATATGCTTCCAGAATGTGAAGGTGCGCGTGTCGCAAGGTGCCTGAAATAGTTGCAGGGGGTGACAGGGAAAATGGAGAGAGAAGGGTGGGTGAGTGCTAAAACGAGCAGAACAAGCAGGTTTAGGTAAGCAATTCTACATTTATTTGAAGTTAGTGACTTCACTTTTTTCCACATGGTGTCACCGAGAGAGGACAGCTACCCATCTGCAGTCCCAAGCTGATACGGGTGTGCCCTAGGCCCAGACCAGTGGAAAAGGGTGCCGCTAGCTAATGGGAGGAAAGAGAAGAGTGTGGCGATGGGGGTTGGCAGGGGGGTGAACTCATGTTGGAGAACCGAGCCATGTAACCTGATGAGGTTTCACCCTATGACAGCAAGTGACAGTAACTAGGATCAAGAATAAGAGTAAAAAAACATTAACAAACAGCAATGAGGACAAGGTACTACCTGGCCCGCTGGGGGTCCCGGATAAGGGGGGGTGGCAGTTCAAAGTGTCAGTGTAATTGCCAGGATCGAAGAAAGAGAGGAGAAGACATAACATAGCATTCCTAGGAGCATCCATGGCGGCGTTGGAAGATAAGTCAGCCAGGGAGGTTTGCCGAGGTTGAACCGGAGGGTTTAAGCCTTTTTGGAGAGTCCTTGCGGGGGCTCCGTTGTTCCAAGGATCTGGGTATCAGGGTGCCTTTGGAAGCCGGATTAATTCTGTGATCTGGATGGAGAGACCGAAGATATTTTTCAGCTTTTTTGGGGTCCTGAAAGGAAAGCTGCTCACCCGTCGTGGATTTGAGGCGTAGGATAGCGGGGAAGGCTAGAGTAAATCTTATCTGACGCTGGTAGAGAGCCGAACAGATTTGTTGAAAGGATTTTCTTTTCTTGGAGACTTCCACTGAGTAGTCCGCGAAGATCAAGATTTTGACTCCATCTATTTGCAAGGATTTACCTTGTCTGTATTTGCTCAGGATGTCCGCTTTATCTGCATAATTTAGATACTTCGCAATAATAGTGCGTGGGGACTTTTTTTCCGCGGAGAAGACCCCTATACGGTGTGCTCTTTCCACCATGCATGGCCGCTGTAGTCCCAGTGCCTCAGGGATACGGCTGGCGCAGAAGTCCATAATGGCGGAGGGTTGGAGGGACTCGGGCACCCCCACAAACCTCAAGTTGCTTCTCCTGGATCTGTTTTCCAATTCCTCCAATTTTTGGAGAACGTACTGGTTTGTCTTGTCTTGTGCCTGTTCCGCGGCCTGTGCCTGGTAGAGCTCGTCCTCAATGTTGGAGACCCTATGCTCAACCTCATTGAGTCGCGTGGCATGCTCTTTCAGTTCCTTTTTGATCAGGAGCATTCCGGTGTTGACAGCCTGCTCCACAGTGGCAGTTATTGTAGGGGCCAGTATTTCTGCCACAGCCTGTGCGATCTTTCTGTAATCGTCAATGTCCCTGGAGCTGGGAGAAGGAGAGGCCACTGATACCTCCATGCCGGAAACGAACGTTCCGTCGGAAGTGAGCTTTCCGTCGTTGGAACGAGCGCCTTCGTTCGTGGTGCCGGGGAGTAAGGCCGCATCCCCGGCCTCGATTTGCAGGGTACCTGGCGGCGGTCGTGGGCCCACTTTTTCCACGAAGCGATCCATATGAGAACAATGTCCAAGGTATCTGCTGGGCTTCTTCAAGTCTTGAAGGGTGGATTGAGGTGTCTGGGCAGGTTTTTTATGCAGAAATCAGGACCGGGAGCGGGAGCTGTACTGGAGACCCTCTACTCCATGCGGCGCCGGAACCGGAAGTCCGAAACACATTTTAAGTACCATGGAACTGTCCCTTATGGATACTGTATTCAGGTTGTGCATACAGTATACCCTACATGTAAGCTCTTGTGGCTATTCAGCAAGTTAAATGCCACCTCTTGTTTATAAATTTCCAGTGAATTTGAAGACTATTCATTTCAACTAAAACTTTTTAAATCTATATTGTTTATCAATTTCCAGTAAATTTGTCTAGGTTCAATACCCTGCTTTTAGAGATTTCCTCTCACTTCGTTCCCTGAGATGGAGGAAAATCTTCCCTTTGAGACACATACAGCAAAAAATCGTCTGACAGGGATTTTAATGCTTAAACTATTCTAACCAAATTAAAAAAAAAAAAAAAAAAAAAAAGAAAAGTAAAAAGAAAAACTAGTTTAAAAGTGTTCATATTTAATAAAATAGGAAATATGAAACAATAACCTTGTGTGAAGTTAATTTATTCCTCTTAACTGCTGCCCAGATCATCCTTCCTTCTCTTCATCAGAACCTTCTTAACCTAGAAACATTATTTTCTTACTTCTGGGTCAATATAGTCATTGAGTATATCATGTCAGCATAACAACTTTTTGGTGTGGACTATAGCTGAAGCTGGGCTTGTAAAAAGCTGGCACATGCACAAGAAAGAGGCAGCTTATCATCAAGTTGATAAAGTTGATATACAGGGCAAAATGTGTTTATTTTTTTTCATCAGGAAAACCCTGGAACTGCAAACTGCAACAACTAATAGACCATGTCCCGACAAATTTTTTTAGTGTGTGTTTGTGTGAAAAAAAGAATGTCTGATATTTAATTGTTTCAGGTGGGCATATACCATACCGTAAGAGCTGGCAGTGTAGTGTAAGAGAAAATTATTTGAGATATATAGATATATATTGTAATAAAGACTGATTACTGCATGTACAGGCATTTTGACAAGCATTTATGTGTAACGTAGAGTAATAAGTGATAATTTCTATAAAATACTCATGTTGGAAGAGCTAATTATCTCAAACTGTTTAACGCGGTAAAGCCTCTGGGCAGAATAATATCTAGAATTATTTTTACAGAGTATTCACTGAATAATTATTTCACTTCACAGTTTAATCCTACACAAGGCTTCAGTATGCAAAGATAAACACTTTTTGCGTCTTAATTATACCTATGCCTCGTATAAATGATTAGTCTCAGTCCATACAAATGCATTTCAAATACAGGTTCAAAAACCAAACTGAACTTCTGAAGCAATTTAGAATCAAAAAAGTTTAATTCAAAAGAGGCATTTTGTTGAGAACCATATGAAAAATGTTATATGAAGTTTAAAAAAAAATAAACTGTTCTGGTATGAAAGCCAACTAAACATCTGAGGCAATTTAAAGTTAAAAATAAACACATACTCATTTTAACCCTTTTGCTGCTAAAGTCTTTTTTAAGCTATCACCCATATGCATAAGTGTACATTTTTTTCAAGTAATTGCACTTAAAACCCAAAAAATCACATACTTTTTGAAAGCAGAGGAGTAAAATGAACAAAAAGATGGTAGCTGCAGTTTTTACAAGTATAAACCATAATATGGGTGCAGCTGTTTATCAAACAGTAAAAAATACATGCAGACAAAGAATACAGTCTCCAAATGTTCTATAAAATGTAAAATATTAGACTAAGAAGAATAAATTGATACCAAATATGGCAAAACTTTAAATTGTGTGTGTCTATGAAAGGGTTACAAACTGCAATACCCAAAACTTTCCATAGGAAAGGGGAAGAATACATTTATCCAGATTCTGAATAATTAATATTTGTAGAGCTTAATTACTTCTGTTAGAGAACATGAAATTGGCTCTGGCTCTGGCTGGCTCTGAGCTTGTATATATTCTATTACTGCCATGCTGTAATACTTATGGCGGCAGGTAAAGGGTTAAATAGGTATTTTATTTAGAGCTACCCCAGAAAGGTTAGACAAAGTCATTTTAACACTGTTTAACCTGGTCTGTTTATACCATAATGACAGCATCTAAGGGAGCAGGGTTCTGCTAGACACCTCTAGACACTAAACTGCTAAATGAACTATAGAAAGAAAAATTCACAGGATATGTTAAGACTAGCAGAAGACTCATTTAAATTCACAATGAAGCAAAATATTAGCTAATCATTAGCAACTGTAAATTAGGGATGAGTGAAGTGATTTTGGTGAGCTTGAATTTTTGTCAAAATTAACTATTTCATGTCCACCAACATTTTACCAAAAATGGGCAATTAAAACTGTTCCCCTTTAAGCTGGGTTCACACTATTGCAAATTGGATACAGGTTTCCCTGCATCCAATTTGCATATCAGGAGACTGTGACCGGCTCTCAATGGAGCCTGTTCACACAGCTCCAGGATGACTGCAGGAGTCCAGTGTTCTGGCCCATTGCAGGTCTGAACTCAGCCAAAAATTTGGACCAAAATCGTATTTGAAATGGTGAACAGGGATGCACTGGACCCCTACTGTGAGCTGCTCCACATGGCAATGTGAACCCAGCCTCAAAGTTCAGAGGCTGCAGTGCTGCTAACTCGCTGCCCTTTTTCTGTATTACATGGCTTTGATTATCAATAAAGTCATATCACACCATTTCACAATGCAACATGGTATTCTTGATAAACAAACCTTGAAATTGAAATTGGATAACTTACAAAGCTAATAATGATCAATAGGTCAGAAAAGACATAGTCAGGCTTCCAGTTCCGGCGTGGTATGTGAGGGAGCAGAGAACGGCGGCTCTGGCCATTACCGCATACAAAACCCCGCTCCACACTCTCCACGATCGGCAATCCTCTTGACTCCGACGTCCCTCACCTCCCTAGGGAGACGACGAATGGACCGCTTCGTGGTACACCACGCGAATGGCTCCTCCACGGCCCCATGAGCCGACACAGAAGCGGGACCCAGCGCAGCCAAGATGGCGGACGGCCCGGCCGTCACACAGGCAGCCAGCACAACCCAGCCTTAAGGTACACAGACACAGCTTCCTATACTGCTAACACCCGTACAGATAGACCCGCAGTATGAAGGGCTAGCCCAGGCGGTAGCAGCGTTGCTGACACCCTCCATCACGGCAGCAGTGGACAGGGCAGTGGCAGCTGGCATTAACCAGCTAAAAAAAGAGCTCTCTGAACATACGAGGAGACTGGGGGAGCTGGAAGCAAGAGTGTCAGACATAGAAGACGATATTCAGTCCACACTCAGAGTCCCAACAATTCAAACACACACACAGCAATATCTCCTGGATAAAATCGACGATTTGGAAAATCGCAGCAGGAGGAACAACCTACGGATTGTGGGCCTCCCCGAATCCATACCTCAAGACGCACTATCCGACATATGCGCAAACCGTATTCCTGCGGCCCTAGGGGCATTAACTCACTTTGCATTGTCGAAAGGGCACACAGGATGGGAGCGCCCTCAAACGAAAGACGAACACCCAGATCAGTGATTGCCCGCTATCTAAATTATGCAGACAAGAACAACATTCTCGTCGTTCTGCAACTCCAAAACTTTACAAATAGACGGCCATAAAATCCTACTGTTTGCAGACTACTCACAGGAGGTCTCTAAGAAACGCAAGGCTTTCCAACCTGCATGCTCTATCCTCTTTGAAAAGAAGATAAAGTTCACACTAGCCTTCCCTGCTACGTTGAAATTCACAGATCACAAAGGAAATTCCAAATCCTTTTCAGACCCGGAAGAAGCGTTGCAATTCCTACATACACATCTCCAAGTACCAATGGAAATATCGACGGCCTCACCCCCCGCCCACTTACATGAACCAAGAGAATGACCGAGCCCCAGGAAGGATCCGGTGAAAAGAATGCGCCTGGTCGAGCTATCCAGCCGAAGGCACAAAGCCTAATGTAAGGGCAGCAACAACCGGGCAACCCTCCTACGCTTGACCTAAGCCATAGGCCAGGAGAGAGTCCCCATAGGATCAGTGAGTGACTGTACACTGCTAACTAACCTGATTGTATTTTTTCTGTTTTCTTTTCTCCCCCTTTAGGTTTTGTTATAATTTGATATAATCTGACGTTAACCATTGTTGTGCTATTACAATGGCTTGAATAAGCTGTGCTGCATCTAGAAAATACCCGCAAATAGGAAAATATGTATAAAATCTCGCGCTGGGAGAACCACAAAAAGTAGCAAATTATATGGACTGCTGCCCTCCAGATGATTACCTCCGCAGAGGGAATAAGGTTGAAAGCAATAAGTCAGGAGATGGCGCTGTCACTTTAAATGTTAAGTGGGTATATACTGTAAACGTGTAATGTGTCTTCCACTATAAGGTGCATAAAAGTAAAATTAAACATAAAAAGCATAAACTTCCAAAATCCATAAAATCCTATAAAAGTACACTTTAAAAATTATAACCAAAATTAAGTGAAATTATCTCTATAAGATGATGATCCTAAATATGAAACCGTGAGGTAAAAATAACATTAGTGTAAAAATGTCCGTAAAAGTCCGTGTCCGTAAAAAAGTGGTGTCCGTAAAAATATGGCGTCCTTCACAAAATAAGCAAGAGGTTCTTGCAAAAAATGTCAACCCAGCGTGTGGGGGATTCTTCCTGCCTGGTGCCCTGTGTCCTCTCTGTTGTTGTTTCTGGGGTAAATGGTTTCCGCGTAGTGGGGACATCCCCATACTTCTAAGACCATTCACTCCCGTGTACGCCCCTCGTGGTTACTTCAGTGTCAAAAAAAGCATTAATCTACTGTGTATACCTTTCAGTGGAAAACTTACGTCGTATGACCAAATACCTGTATAAACGTTAGTTGAAGAAGTGAATGACTAGGTGTATATAAGATTCTGGGAGTCTCCGTTGGTGTGCGACCCAACTGTAAAAAACGTTCTTGGAGAACGAATAAAACACTTCCTGCGGTATAAAAATGCCTGTGGTGAAA
>BLSH010122007.1:124456-138647 GCA_018402905.1 Glandirana rugosa | reverse complement strand
TTTAAGCACGCTTAGAGCAAGATGTAACCATAGCCTCAGAAGACGTCAAACCGACGAAACGCGTCAGGCACGGCCATCTTGCTCACAAACAATTGTCCACAAAGACAGCAGCAGCAGCAAGCAGACTCCTCATAGAGGAGCGCACGAAGGAGAAAGGAAGGGAGATCCAGCCTTCCTCAAACGGGCTTGAGCCCGCGTTCTTGGCTTATTGCTGTGTCATTGCCAGATGTCAGCACTGATGAGTGCTTTTTAACTGAACTTGTTTTTTGAATAAATTAACCATAAATACTACACTATCCTGGATCCTCTTTTCTTATCAAAACTTTTACCGAGGACCATCTGGAACATAGGGACTGGACTCACCAAGGACTGAACCATACAGGAACACCCGGAAGGAGGAATCCACCCTAAGAAGGACGGACCACGGGACACAGGAGAGACAACAACAAAGACCCCATTTACCAAAGGCGCATCACCCCTGTAGGGGTATGAAGATTCTGGTAAGTGAGGGCACATGCGGGGAGCACCAATGAAGTCACAGTTTTTTTCGTAATTAGATGACACATATGGAAAGTCACCTTTTGAATGCAGCATACTGGTTTATGGACATATTTGCAATCAACTTCTTCACTTACTGATCCACATATATTCTAAGACCCTCAGAGGCAACCACACGCTGGGTTGACATTTTTTGCAAGAACCTCTTGCTTATTTTGTGAAGGACGCCATATTTTTACGGACACCACTTTTTTACGGACACGGACTTTTACGGACATTTTTGCACTAATGTTATTTTTACCTCACGGTTTCATATTTAGGATCATCATCTTATAGAGATAATTTCACTTAATTTTGGTTATAATTTTTAAAGTGTACTTTTATAGGATTTTATGGATTTTGGAAGTTTATGCTTTTTATGTTTAATTTTACTTTTATGCACCTTATAGTGGAAGACACATTACACGTTTACAGTATATACCCACTTAACATTTAAAGTGACAGCGCCATCTCCTAGAAAATACCCGCAGCCTTACATAGTCCGGGTCTCGGTCATTAGCTAAATCTCCAACAAGAGAGGAGGCAGACACAGACACTTACCAAAGTCTATCCCACAAATGATCCAAGTCCATTATCCAGTGGGCGAACAAACAATGACTGTGCCACGGCCTAGGTAACGCTATCCTAAATGTTACAGTCTCATATGCGGAAAAAAGTGAGGCACAGGCTTAACAGAGAAGTGTTATTTCTAAAAAATCTTTCAAGAGTAGCGTCAACCCTGGTTCAGGTCCAACCTCACTCTACCAGCTCTCCTCCCAGAATTATTCCTTTCCCACTCTATCTCCACCGTGAGACCATGGCAACCCTCCTGATTCTAAATCCTAACCAAATCCCTCCCACAGCACTCGTCCAGCTAGAAGACCCCCCATAATAAGAAACAGGCATGAAAATTATATCCTGGAACGTGAAGGGTCTACGTTCCCCAAATAAGTGCATGGCCATTCTGCGCCACCTCAAGCGTCTGAAAGCAGACGTAGCCTTGTTGCAAGAGACACATCTTCCTTCGGAAGATTTTTTTCAGACTACGAAAACTTTGATTGGGTGAAGTAGTAGGTTCACCAGCAGTCAAGGGCAAGGCAGGAACCATCATACTACTCAAGAAAACCTTCTTGGGCAGAATCAAATCGATCACCACTGATAACGCAGGGCGACTAGTATCAGTCATCATAGACTCACCCCATAAACAATGGGCCATCACGAATGTCTATGCCCCTAACCCCCCAACCTCAACCTTCTTCCAGGACCTGCAGTCTCACATAGCTCCATTCCACCACCTCCCTCACCTGGTTGCAGGGGACTTCAACCAGGTGATGAACCTACAGGAGGGCAGGTCCTCCCCAAAGTCCTCCCCCAGACTAAACCCAGACCCTTCCAACACCCCCATGAATAACTTTGCTACCAGTGTGAATTTGGAAGATTTTTGGAGGCTGTCAAACCCAGACACTAAAAGCTACACTTTCTTTTCCCACCCTCATGATTCGCTGTCGCGGATCGACTACACCTTCCTTAACCAGTCGATGCTTCCCCTAGCGGCAAATCCTCAAATCGAAACAATGGTCATATATGACCATTCCCCCATTTCAATTGAACTACCAGGCCTGACACTGCAGAACAGGGCCCCCATATGGAGATAACCGAACCACCTAGCCAGGGATATGTCACTACAGCGAGTGATCAGAGAATCTTGGGAGGAATATATGACCTCAAACCAGGACCACATCTCTGACCCCAACCTTTTCTGGGAGGCAGGAAAAGCAGTCCTTAGAGGGTGCATAATATCATTCGCTGCAGGACACAAAAGACAGCTAAACAAAAATTATGCTGAAACCAGCAAAGTACTGAGACAAGCCCAGACCGCCCTAGATCAAAGTAATACGAAAGCCACAGGGATTCCTGGTCACAAGCCAAACGTCACTTCGATCATTGGGCCGAGGCCCGCGAACGGATACACAAATCCGAGCAGGATTTGAAATTCCACAAATTTGGTAACAAGCCAGGAAGACTCCTGGCCTCCATATGCAGAGGTCCCCACACCCCCACACCCCCACGAACATACCAACCCTAAAAAATGAAGAGGGAGATCTGGTATCGTCCCCAAAAGACATCAACCTAGTGTTGGAGCTATATTACACAGCTCTATATGGCCCTGACCCAATAGAGGAGCAAACCGCGTCAGAGGTTCTGGGCAACATACCTCTCCCTAAGATAGAAGCAGACGCGTTTTCACAGCTAAATGAACCAATCACAGAGGAGGAACTCCGGGCAGCAATTATATCTCTCCCCACAGGCAAGGCACCGGGCCCAGATGGACTAACGCCTGAATTTTGCAAACTGGCCATAGACATAGTGACCCCCTCACTTTTAGCAGTGTATCATAACATCCTAAAAGGGCACTCATATTTACCCACGGGCTACCAAGCATACATTAAGCTGATACATAAAAAAGGGAAGGACCCAACAGACCCAGGATCCTATCGCCCCATCTCCCTTCTCAATCTTGACTCAAAGCTACTATCCAAAATCATAGCTAATAGACTGGCCCCAATAATGCCCACCCTGATTAACCCGGCACAATCAGGATTTATACAGGGTAGGTCGGCGACAGCCAATATCAGAAAAGTACTGATGGTGCTCGAGAGGGCTAGGGACCCCCAGGCGGGAGAGACAGCGATTGTCACCCTAGATGTTTAAAAAGCATTTGATAACGTTAGCTTCCGCTGGTTGGATCTGGTCCTGGAGAAGATGGGGTTCTCGGGTCCGTTCTTACATCTGATCCGAGAGATGTACTCAGCTCCAAAGGCCACTATAGTCGCTGCCGGAGCCCTCTCGAGCCCCATAGGCCTACACAAAGGGACCAGACAGGGTTGCCCTCTATCCCCTTTACTGTTTAACATAGCGCTAGAACCACTATCCCGTTATCTTATTTCACACAAGGAGCTGCATGGCATGCGAGTAGGGACCCAGGAGATCCGCAAGGCTCTCTTCGCAAATGATATAGTAATCTTTACATCACAGCCGAGTCAGGACATACCCCTAATCAAGGAAATCTTCACTGCCTTTAGGGCCTGCTCAGGTCTTCGCATCAACTTTGCGAAGAGCGAAGTACTCCCTCTTCTCCACTCACGCGACCCGGACTGGGCTAAACATATCCCTTTCTCCATAGCAAGGAACAACATCACTTACCTAGGGATAAAGATAGGGAAAACTCCCGCCTCCCTGTACCAATTGAATATAACACCGGCCATCCAGAGAATAATCACGGAATTAGGAAACTGGGAAAAACTGCCCCTGTCATTATTTGGGAGGTGTCACCTTTACAAGATGTGCAGCTTCCCCAAGCTGCTCTACCCCCTACAAACACTACCCACCCTCCTCAAACACAAAGATATCCTAAAATTACACAGAGAGGTCCCCAGTTTTATATGGAACAAACGCAAGCAATGAATCTCCCTGCAAAAACTATTTCTCCCTAAGAATCAGGGAGGGATAAATCTCCCAAATACTAGGCTCTATAATTTGGCCTGTTTGGGGAGAGTTGGGTTGGACTGGACCACTCAATCATCTAGGTACTCAAACTACGAGTTGGAATCTCAAATGATGCATCCTCTAAACCTAGCCGCTCTGCTACATTGCAGACCGAAAGACCTTCCCGTCCATTTAAAGAACAATATACTGGTCAGGGATACAGTGGTGGCCTGGAGAGAGATCCACAAACTAACAAGATCTTGCCCTCATTACTCGAAATACCTGCCGATCCAGGGGCACCCTCTATTCCCGCAGGCCAACCACCCCCATATTAGCAAAATCTGGAGTGACAATGGCCTAATGAACTTCGCCCAACTTTTTGATGAGCAGTCGGGCCGCCCGAAAACAGTGGAAGAGTTATGCCTGACCTTCAACCTACCCAAACACCATGGCCTCTTCTTAAATCAGGCTATCAGTTTTGCAGTAACTCTTCGCCCCCCAAGGACTCTCATCCAACAGAACCCCATCACCGAACACCTATTTCTACACGAAAACCCCACAATCTCGACGTTGTACAAACCTCTTTTGATCTTGGGGTCGCAATCATCCAGTAGCAAACTAAGGGGGTCTTGAAACTCCGAGTTGGACTCTCCGGAGGCTTACGATCTAATAATCCAGGGATATAGTACCACATGCTCACACGTCCATAATGAGTTCTGGAGGGAACAACAGTTCAAAATCATTCACAGGGCATACATCCCATACATACACAACAAAACCACAACTGGAGCATCCTTATGCCCTCACTGCAAAGCAAAGAAACCGACCCTCCTACATAGACTCTGGAAGTGCCCAACGATAAGAATGTTCTGGTCAAAACTGGAGCAGATGGTGGCCAACACCACAGGATTACCCCCACATAACAATATATTTCCTCTACTCTTTGGAACCTTCACACCTCTAATGTCCGAGCTAGACAAGTCAAGTCTAAGCATCCTAAGATTAAATAAACAATGGCTCTCCACATGCTACATGGCAGGTAGGAGAGCGATCCTAAGGGCCTGGCTATCCCTGACACCACCAACAATGAAGGATGTTCACAAGGACTTAGACAAGCTCTACGATTTGGAATGCTTAGACCTATACCCACAGGATCCTATAAAGGTCAAACGATTCTTGCGGAAATGGACTCACAGGGGACTGCAATAAGTTAACTCAATGATCAGGACTGGTGCCAACAAGATGCCTCTCGCGGACGGAGAGTGTATCACCAACCTGCACTTACAGGAGGAGAGCACGCCAATGCCTTAAGGCTTGATAGTCATACTCTTAGCTAACCGACATCATACACCTGGGGTTGACCTACTCTACATGTTGTTACTTTTGTTTCCCATGTTGTTCTTATACCCCCACCACCTTATCCCTTTTGACAAATATCTCTTTACATTTTCTACTTTTCTTCCCCTCTACCTCTATCCCCCTTAGGACCTCTCCCACCCCCCGCTTCCTGTAGTTCCCTCCCACTCCTATTTCCCACTCCTATTTTCCCACAAGTTTTTGGAAAATGGGGAAAGAAAATGAAAACATATTTTTTTACACAAAGTTGTCATTTTTAAGATATTTCTAACACATAGCATGTACATACTAAACCTTACACCCCAAAACACATTCTGCTAATCCTCCCAAATATGGTGATACCACATGTATGAGACTTTTACACAGCTTGGGCACATAAAGAGCCCCAACATGCAGCTTACAAGCATTGGGGGGGCACGTGTGAGGTGATTCAATGGCGATTGCACACATCTGATATCATCCAATTTGATCAATTCATTTATCAAGTCACATATGGGAGATATGCACTGCACTTATATATGAACATTTAGCACTTTAAAAATTGCAAAAAGAGGGGTTTGGGACTTTAAATGAGATGTGTGAGATCACACATCTCCATCCCTAATCTATATGCAAAAAAGCAAGGGTTTGGAACTTTGAATGAGGTAGGTCTAGCTTGGCTAAAAGATGAATCAAATGTAAAAAGACATGTTTTATTTGACACATAAAAAAATGACATAGTAAAAATGAGTACATGCATGGTAAAACAAGCATATCAATCACATATTAATAACTAGATATGTATGTATTATTGTTTGTGTAGCCAGGAGTTAAATAGTTCTCCTTTAACATGGGACATTTTATGTTTATTAATGTTGTGGAGACTCCCCTCTAGTGTTGAAACTGCTGAGCAGAATGGTCATGTGAGAGGTACTGCTTATGGGATTCATACAGAGGAAGTCGTCTCCTTATTTTGCTATAGAAGGACTCCATTTCCCAGGATGTTGTGCTACAGAAAGCGATCTTTGGAGGAATGATGCTTTGTGGGAGAACCTATTTAAGTGGGGGGAGGAGTTGTTTCCCGTTTCTTTTGATGACGTGATCGACCTGGGGGACCTGTGTGTATGTGCTACAGCCAGATTGGGGTCTGTGGCCTAAATCACGTGATCCAGCATGCTAGATTTAGACCGCACCCCAACGAAATGCAACACTACTTAGTTCCACTGAGTACCAGCATCTGAATTGTTCCAGATTCAGCAGCACCTGCAGTGTGAGCGGCAGTCGATCCAGAGAGAACTGTGGGGAGAGCGGTTTTCCCTAAAGCAAAGAGCAGGTGGATACCATTCGTTCCAGCGTCTACAGCACAGCCTGTGCAGCTGGACCGCTTTCTGTGATCAACAGGGTGGTGAGCAGGCAGAAGCCTACCTTTGAGTATACTCTGTTGTCCTATACTTCCTTATCAGTACAGATTCAGCTGTACTATTGGATTACAAAAAATCCTGTGCACAGGTCGCTCTTTAACTGCTGTTATAACTTGAAGTCAGCAATCACTGCCAATGCTCTTTCCTAAAGTTTACTCAAGTTGCCTATTGTGTGCCTTAATTCAGGGATTAATGGACACAGTTTATTTAGGTACCCAACTTTAGAACCAAACAAGCCGGCAGAAGATTGAACTCAGCTTCATTAACTGGACCCTTTGCTTTGCAGTAACCATTTCCCACAACGCCAAAAGTTAAAGTTAAATCTCCTAAGGAACTTTTTGAATTAGATCAGGAGAATTTAGTTGAATAATAGTTATTGGTTAATGGTATCTGTGTTGATCCCCATTGAATTCTACTTGAGCAATAATAATATTTCCCAGGCCTTATTGAGCTGTATTAATATATTTGATAGTTCACTCGTTCCAAATTGCTGCAGTATTAGAGTGAGTCCTTACATTCTTATCACTCATTGTGCCTACCTACATCTTGAGTTGTTATATCATTTATGGGACTATCCGATATGAGATCATGCTCTGTTAGAGAAAAAGGGAATATATTCTTTCATTACACTTATTCTGTTCATTAATAGTGTAAGAGTGTGCAATTAATATGTTATGCTGATATCTTTTCTGCTCAAACAAGTTATCTACAGTTGCTTTAAATATTCAATTCACTTTTAAGAGTTATAGCTCTTAATATTATAATTAAACTCTTCTGAATTGAATCCAAGTGCGGTCTCCATTACTCTTGTGGTATTAATATTTATAATATGGCATAAAAATGAGTGAACCCAGAGTGTCAGGCTTGATGGAGGACTCTAGAAGTGGGGAGGACCAATGGGGAATTGATTTATCATGTGACCCTCAAGAGGGCAGTGCTACATTTATTATTAGGAATGGAGGTATGCTAGCGGCTATTATGGAGTCTGTGACCTTATATTCTTTTCTTATGCAATCCAAGGCAAACTTTTTTGCCTTTCACCCACCTTTCATTAATACTCATATGGCACATAGTAATTTTTTCATATGTGGTCAAGTCTGTCTAATTCTCTATGATCCTTCCTGGTGAGCTGGTGGGTGTTCATTACCCGGGAGCTGCAAGGCTCATTGGGTGCCCCCCCATCCCCTGCCATCCACCTTTGGTTGATGCGGGGGACTGTGCGGGCCAGTCCCACTGCACATCAGCACCACGCCTCTCCATGCCATGCACACGGTGCCCTTTCTGGTGTCCTGTTGCTGTCGTGAGTAGATTTTCTGGCCAACACATGGGGAGATGCATCTCACTGTTGTGAGTGGCTACGGCCACTCCAGCAGGAGGGCCTCCCATTTTTTGCTGTGGAAGCGTGACACTGGGAAGAGCCATTTGGTCTTGCTGAGCACATAAGGATCCTCAGTTCAATCTGCTAGCTTTCTAGGCAGCACCTCCAGCAACATACTGCACAGATCTGTGGATCATGTTTCTCTGTCACAGCTTCAGGTAATCACCTGGCTGGGCTTTCTGCCTATGGTGTCCATTTATCAAGGAGCGGTAAAATTCTCAGGCATTCACTCTCCTCTGAGTGCCAGTTTATCAAGGTTTGGAGATTGCTTCTCACTCTGAGTATTGAAGCGATCTCCAAACGCTGTGAACTCCACAGAACGGCTCCTGTGACTGTAATCTCGCGCGATACAGCGGGATTACAGCACTGGGCAGTTCAAAATAGTAAAGTTTATCACGAAGCAACACACATTACACACCTCATATTAATAAAAAAATAAACCTACATTCCCCCTAAACAATATACATTACCCCAATTAATAAAAAAAATGTTTCTATCAACATTTAAAGATCATACATGTGGCTATTAATGTGAATGGTGTATAGTATGTCATGCAGCTATACACCATTCATCTAAATGAAGATGTCATTTTACTAAAGTATATGAATAAAAATAGTTTTAATAAATTAAAATAAAATATGTTTTATAATTGGGAAACCCCTGTATAACTGTAATAAAACAGTCCATAATTAGAACCATATTTTAGGGTTTAATAAAAAAAAATATATATATATATATTTAACCACTTCCGTACCGGCGGACGTCATATGACATCTTTGGGTTTGAGTGGTGATATCTGAATAGTGCCTGCAGCTGCGGGCACCATTCAGATACCTTTTTTTCAGCAGGTGATTCCCTGCAAGATAAAAGTGGTCTTAGTGGCGGATTCGCCGCAAGATCACTTTTATCAGCGGCGGCAGAGGTGCCCCCCCCCCCGCCTCTTTCCGGTCATCTCCGCCGCATACCAGACCCGCCGGCAGCAGCGGAGATGATCCGATCCTCTCCCCCCACTGTCTGTGAGCCGACTGAGCGGCTGAAGCCACTCACTCGGCTCCATAACACGACCGGCGGAAATGACGTCAGAAATGACGTCTGCCCAACGGTCTGAAAGGGCCCGTTTTTTTTTTTCTTCTGTCACTTTTTTCAGATTTTTTTTTTTTTTGCATTTGAGTGTAGATATGAGATCTGAGGACTTTTTGACCCCGGATCTCATATTTAAGAGGACCTGTCATGCTTTTTTCTATTGCAAGGAATGTTTACATTTCTTGTAATAGGAATAAAAGTGATCAATTTTTTTTGAAAGAACAGTGTAAAAATAAAAATTAAAAAGCAAAATAAATAATTAAAAAAAAAAAAAAAAAATTAAAGCGCTCCGTCCCGCCGAGCAAGCGAACGCATACGTAAGTCCCGTCCACATATGAAAACGGTGTTCAAACCACACATGTGAGGTATTGCCGCGATTGTTAGAGCGAAAGCAACAATTATAGCTCTAGACCTCCTCTGTAACGCAAAACTGCTAACCTGTAGAATTTTTTAAATGTCGCCAATGGAGATTTTTAATTTGCAAAGTTTATCGCCGTTCCGCGAGCAGACGCAATTTTGAAGCATGACATGTTGGGTATCATTTTACTCGACGTAACATTATCTTTCACAGTATGGAAAAAAATTGGCCTAACTTTACTGCTTCCTTATTTTTTAACTAAAAAAACTGAATTTATTCAATAAAAAGCACGCTTGTAAGACCGCTGCGCAATACGGTGTGACATAAATTTTCAATGACCGCCATTTTATTCTCTAGGGTGTTAGAAAAAAAAATATCATCCTTGGGGGTTCTAAGTAATTTTATAGAAAAAAAAACTGTTTTAACTGGCAAGCACCGAATTCAAGAAACAGGCTTGGGGGGTAAGTGGATAATAATCAATCAAAAATATTATAAAACATTACTTTAATAATAGCATTTTAATGCAAGTAGAATTATATATATATACATAAAAAGAATCATTAAAAACAGTGATTGAAAAGAAAATATATATATACATATATAAATTGCTAATCAGCCAATCACATGGCAGCAACTGAATGCATTTACCCCTTTTACACCAGAACGTTTTGAAGAGGGCTTTTGCGCTAAAAATAGCGACTGAAAAGCGGCTGAAAAACTCCCAGTTTGCTTTCACATTGGGGCAGTGCACAAGGGGGACAGTAAAAAAAGTCCTGCTAGCTGCATCTTTGCAACGGTGTGGGAGCGGTGTATTCACCGCTCCTATACCACCCCTGCCCATTGAAAACAATGGTGCAGCGCTCCTGAAGCGCTGAACACCAATTTGGGAGTGACGCTAACCGTCACTTTTAACCTCTGTTTAACCCCTTGCGGGGGGTTAAAAGCGCACACCCGCCGCCTGAATAGCGGCGCCGTAGCGCCGCTATAATGGGCAGTAAATCGTCGCAAATTAGCGGTGTGTTACCGCTAATGCTTGGGCGGCCCCGGTGTGAAATGGGTCTTAGGCATCTAGACATGGTAAAGAGGACTTCCTGGAGTTCAAACCAAGCATCAGAATGGAGAAGAAAAGGGATTTAAGTGACTTTTAAAGTTGTATGGTTGTTGGTGCCAGACAAGCTGGGCTGAGTATTTAAAAAACTGGTCTACTGGGATTTTCACACACAACCATCTCTCGGATTTACAGAGAATGGTCTGATAAAGAGAAAATATCCAGCGAGCGGCAGTTGTATGGACTAAAATACCTTGTCGGTATCAGAGGTCAGAGGAGAATGGGCAGATGGATCGAGATTGGATTTGAGCGAACCCGAACTGTAAAGTTTGGGTTCGTACCGGACTTTAGGGTGTCCGTGTCCCAAACCCGGACATTTGAGAAAAAGTGCATTTCTTCCACAAAAATAAAAAGTGCGTCTACATTGCTGGTTTAAAAAAAAAAAAATATTCTAAATAGTACATTTGCGCCAGCGGTGCATTTCTTGCACAAAAATAAAACATGCGCCTACATTGCTGGTTTAAAAAAAAAGAATAATAATTTTTTTTTTTTTTTATTAACAAATAGTGCTACATAGTACATTTGCACCTTGCTGTGTATTTCTTGCACAAACTTAAAAAGTGTGTCTACATTGCTGGTTTAAAAAAAAATATTCTAAATACTACATTTGCAGCCAGCGGTGCTTTTCTTGCACAAAAATAAAAAGTGCGTCTACATTGCTGGTTTAAAAAAAAAAAATTCTAAATACTACATTTGCGGCCAGCGGTGTATTTCTTGCACAAAAATAAAAAGTGTGTCTACATTGCTGGTTAAAAAAAAAAGAATAATAATTTATTATTCTTTTTTTTATTATTAATAAATAGTGCTACATAGTCAATTTGCACCTTGCTGTGCATTTCTTGCACAAAACTGCACATTGCCGGTCTAAAAAATTATATAAATTTGTGCTAAATGGTACATTTGCGTCCAGAATGAGGAGAGCATCAAATAAGGGAGGTGGTCATGGTGCTGCTGGTGCTGCTGGTGTTGGTGAAGCTTCTATGGCAAGGAGAGGACGTGGTCGATCTGTGCCAGCTACATGCACAAGTGAAACACCTTCCTTAGGTGCGAGTAGCCGACAGAACCTTCAATGTTATATGGTAGGCCAGAATGCCGCTCAACGAATGGTGAGGCCAGAACAAGTACAGGCGATAGTAGATTGGGTGGCTGACAATGCCTCCAGTTCCTTCACATTGTCTCCCACCCACCCGGCCCCTTGCTGAAAGCTCAGAGTTGGCACCTGAACCCCATGGCCATCTGTCTTTCACCTCAGCCCCTTGTAAATCAGCCAAGCAGTCTGAGCCCCAAGTCATGCAGCAGCCTCTTATGCTTTTTGATGACTCTGCTGGTGTGCTTTCCGTGGGCCATCCACATAGCCCTGCATAAGTGGAAGACATTGAGTGCACCGATGCCCAACCACTTCTGTTTCAGGATGGGGACATGGAAACACCACTGCAGCACGTCTCTGATGATGACGAAACACAGGTGCTAACTGCTGCGGCTTTCTACAGTGTGCAGACTGACAAAGAGAGCAGTGGTGAAGAGTGGGTGGAAGATGATGTGGAGGATGATGAGGTCCTAGACCCCACATGGAATGAAGGTCATGCGAGTGACCTGTGCAGTTTGGAGGAAGAGGTGTTGTTCACACAGAGGCACCAGCACAGCAAAAGAGGAAGCAGGTTGCAAAAGCGGAGCGACCGTCCCCTAGACAGTATGCCTGCTACTACCCACCGCACCCAGGGACTTAGCACACCAAAGGCACCTCAAAGGAGTTCCCTGGTGTGGCAGTTCTTCACACAATGTGCTGACAACAAGACACAAGTGGTTTGCACGCTGTGCAATCAGAGCCTGAAGCGAGGCATAAATGTTCTAAACCTGAGCACAACCTGCATGACCAGGCATCTATATGCAAAGAACAAACTGCAGTGGAATAAGTACCTCTAAATCCAAGAAAGGTCTCCGGCTCCTCCTGCTTTCTCTTCTGCTGCTGCCTCAGCCTCTTCCTTCACCTCTACAGTGCCAGTGTCACCTGCCACACAGCAAACAGACCATGTGACAGCAATGCTACCATGTCTGCCACCATCCCCAAGCATTTCCACACAGTCCCATGGAAGCGTACAGCTCTCCATCTCCCAAACACTGGAGAGAAAGAGGAAGTACCCCCCTACCCACCCGCGATCCCTGGCCCTGAATGCCAGCATTTCAAAATTCCTGGCCTTTGAAATGCTGTAATTCCGTCTGGTGGACACAGACAATTTTAAAAACCTGATGGCGGTGGCTGTCCCACAGTACGTGGTTCCCAGCCACCACTACTTTTCCAGGCGAGCCATTCCTTCCCTGCACAAACAAGCCGGGGACAAGATCAAGTGTGCACTGTGGAACGCCATCTGTGGCAAGGTCCACATAACTACTGATACGTGGACCAGTAAGCACGGGCAGGGACGCTATATCTCACTAACTGCACACTGGGCAAATGTACTGGCGGGTGGGCCTGAGGCGGATAGCAGTTTGGCGCATGTCCTTCTGCCACCGAGTATTGCAGGGCATTTCTCTTTGCCTCCTGTTGCCTCCTCCTCCTACTCCGCTTCCTCCTCCTCTACCACCTCCTCATCTGGTCAGCATAACACCTTCACCACTAACTTCAGCACATCCAGGGGGAAACAACAGCAGGCTGTTTTAAAACTGATATGTTTGGGGGATAAACCCCACACTGTGCAGGAGCTGTGGATGGGCATTGAACAACAGACCGATGAGTGGTTGTTGTCACTGAGCCTCAAGCCTGGCCTGGTTGTGTGCGATAATGGGCAAATTCTCGTAGCAGCTCTGGGCCTAGCCGGTTTGATGCACATTCCTTGCCTGGTGCATGTGCTGAATTTGGTGGTGCAGAAATTTCTAAAAAACTACCCGGATATGTCAGAGCTGCTGCAGAAAGTGTGGGCCGTCTGTGCTCACTTTCGGCGTTCTCACCCTGCTGCTGCTCGCCTGTCTGCGCTGCAGTGGAACTTCGGCCTCACCGCCTCCTATGTGATGTGCCCACAAGGTGGAACTCCACCTTGCACATGCTGGAGAGACTGTGCGAGCAGCAGCAGCAATAGTGGAGTATCAACTGCAGCACACACGGGTCAGTCGCTCTGCGGAACAGCACCACTACACCACCAATGAGTGGGCCTCCATGCGAGACCTGTGTACCATAATGGGGTGTTTCGAGTACTCCGCCAACATGGCCAGTGCCAATGACGCTGTTAGGAATAGTCCCTCCAGCGGGTGGCGCTGCGGCTCGGGGATTCTTTGGCTGCAATTCCAGTATCCACCAGCGAGTGTCTCCCAGCAATCAGAGGCCCATGAGTCACCACCTTACCGTCAGTCCCAAATTTATAGGAAGGACATTGCTCGTAGTCCACCACTGAGTACCCGGAGACTAACGACCCTCTGTGAGCGACCACCTATGACCTTAACGTCGGTTTCTTAGGGGCTCGGCGTCGCGGTGGGCGACCTCCCTGATAAGG
>BLSH010122007.1:92223-106288 GCA_018402905.1 Glandirana rugosa | reverse complement strand
ACCAACAGGAACCTCTCCCTAATGCTGCAGGAGATTATTTTATAACGATAAACTCTCCTTTAGAGCACCAACAGGAACCTCTCCCTAATGAAGTAGTAGATGGTTTTAGAACGATAAACTCTGCTCAGATCACCAACAGGAACGTCTTCCTAATGCAGTAGTACATGGTTTTAGAACGATAAACTCTTTCTCAGATCACCAACAGGAAACTCTACCTAATGCAGTAGGAGATGGTTTTAGAATGATAAACTCTCCCTCAGGGCACCAACAGGATCCTGTACCTAATGCAGTAGTAGATGGCTTATAACGATAAACTCTCCTTCAGAGCAACAACAGGAACCTCTCCCCAATGCATTAGGAGATGGTTTTAGAATGATAAACTCTCCCTCAGAGCACCAACAGGAACCTCTCCTTAATACAGTAGTAGATGGTTGTAGAACGATAAACTCTTCCTCAGAGCACCATCAGGAACCTCTCCCTAATGCAGTAGGAAATGGTTTTAGAACGATAAACTCTCCCTCAGAGCACCAACAGGAACCTCTCCCTAATGCAGTAGGAGTTTGTTTTAGAACGATAATCTCTCCCTCAGAGCACCAACAGGAAACTCTCCCTAATGCAGTAGGAGTTGGTTTTACAACGATAATCTCTCCCTCAGAGCACCAACATTAACCTCTTACCAATGCAGCAGGAGTTTGTTTTAGAACGATAAATTCTCCCTCAGAGCACCAACAGGAACTTCTCCCCAATGCAGTAGTATATGTTTTAAGAACAATAAACTCTCCCTCAGGACACCAACAGGAACCTCTCCCTAATGCAGTAGTAGATATTTTTAGAATGATAAACTCTCCTTCAGAGCACCGACATAAACCTCTCCCTAATGCAGTAGTAGATGGTTTTAGAACGATAAACTCTCCCTCAGAGCACCAACAGGAGCCTCTCCCTAATGCAGTAGGTCATCATCTTAGAACGATAAACTCTCCCTCAGAGCACCTACAGGAGCCTCTCCCTAATGCAGTAGGTGATCATCTTAGAACGATAAACTCTCCCTCAGAGCACCAACAGGAACCTCTCCCTAATGCAGTAGTAGATGGTTTTAGAACGATAAACTCTCCCTCAGAGTACCAAAAGGAACCTCTCCCTAATGCAGTAGGAGATGGTTTTGTAACAATAAACTCTCCTTCAGAGCACCAACAGGAACCTGTCCCTAATGCAGTAGTAGATGGATTTAGAATGATAAACTTTCCGTCAGAGCACCAACAGGAACCTGTCCCTAACGCAGTAGTAGATGGTTTTAGAACGATAAACTCTCCCTCAGAGCTCCAACAGGAACCTCTCCCTAATGCAGTAGTAGATGGTTTTAGAACGATAAACTCTCCCTCAGAGCAACAACAGGAACCTTTCCCTATTGCAGTAGTAGATGGTTTTAGAACGATAAACTCTTTCTCAGAGCACCAACAGGAACCTGTCCCTAACGCAGTAGTAGATGGTTTTAGAATGATAAACTCTTTCTCAGAGCACCAAAAGGAACCTGTCCCTAACGCAGTAGTAGATGGTTTTAGAACGATAAACTCTCCCTCAGAGCTCCAACAGGAACCTCTCCCTAATGCATAAGTAGATGGTTTTAGAATGATAAACTCTCCCTCAGAGCACCAACAGGAACCTTTCCCTATTGCAGTAGTAAATGGTTTTAGAACGATAAACTCTTTCTCAGAGCACCAACAGAAACCTGTCCCTAACGCAGTAGTAGATGGTTTTAGAATGATAAACTCTTCCTCAGAGCACCAACAGGAACCTCTCCCTAATGCAGTATTAGATGGTTTTAGAACAATAAACTCTCCCTCAGAGCACAAACAGGAGCATCTCCCTAATGCAGTAGTAGAAGGTTTTAGAACGATAAACTCTCCCTCAGAGCACCAACAGGAACCTCTCCCTAATGCATTAGGAGATAATCTTAGAACGATAAACTCTCCCTCAGAGCCCCAACAGGAAACTCTCCCTAATGCAATAGGAGATGGATTTAGAATGATAAACTCACACTCAGAGCACCAACAGGAACCTCTCCCTAATGCTGTAGGAGATGGTTTTAAAATAATATACGCACCCTCAGAGCACCCTCAGAGCACCCTCAGAGCACCCTCAGAGCACCCTCAGAGCACCATCAGGAACCTCTCCCTAATGCAGTAGTAGATGGTTTTAGAACAATAAACTCTCCCTCAGAGCACCAACAGGATACTCTCCTTAATGCAGTAGTAGATGGTTTTAAAACGATAAACTCTCCCTCAGAGCACCAACAGGAACCTCTCCCTAATGCAGTAGTAGATGGTTTTAGAACAATATACTCTCCCTCAGAGCACAAACAGGAGATATCTCACTAATGCAGTAGTAGATGGTTTTAGAACGATAAATTCCCCCTCATAGAACCAACAGGAACCTCTCATTAATGCAGTAGTAATTGGTTTTAGAATGATAAACTCTCCCTCAGAGCACCAACAGGAAACTCTCCCTAATGCAGTAGGAGATGGTTTTAGAATGATAAACTCTCCCTCAGAGCACCAGCAGGAACCTGTCCCTAATGCAGTAGGTGATGGTTTTATAGCGATAAACTCTCCTTCAGAGCAACAAAAGGAACCTCTCCCTAATGCAGTTGGAGATGGTTTTAGAACAATAAACTCTACCTCAGAGCACCAACAGGAACCTCTCCCTAATGCAGTAGTAGATGGTTTTAATGACAATAAACTCTCCCTCAGAGCACAAACAGGACCCTCTCCCTAATGCAGTAGTAGATGGTTTTAGATCGATAAAGTCTCCTTCACAACACCAACAGGAACCTCTCCCTAATGCTGCAGGAGATTATTTTATAACGATAAACTCTCCTTTAGAGCACCAACAGGAACCTCTCCCTAATGAAGTAGTAGATGGTTTTAGAACGATAAACTCTGCTCAGATCACCAACAGGAACGTCTTCCTAATGCAGTAGTACATGGTTTTAGAACGATAAACTCTTTCTCAGATCACCAACAGGAAACTCTACCTAATGCAGTAGGAGATGGTTTTAGAATGATAAACTCTCCCTCAGGGCACCAACAGGATCCTGTACCTAATGCAGTAGTAGATGGCTTATAACGATAAACTCTCCTTCAGAGCAACAACAGGAACCTCTCCCCAATGCAGTAGGAGATGGTTTTAGAACGATAAACTCTCCCTCAGAGCACCAACAGGAGCCTCTCCCTAATGCAGTAGTAGATGGGTTTAATAACAATAAACTCTCCCTCAGAGCACAAACAGGACCCTCTCCCTAATGCAGTAGTAGATGGTTTTAGATCGATAAAGACTCCCTTATAGCACCAACAGGAACCTCTCCCTAATGCTGCAGGAGAAGGTTTTATACTGATAAACGCTCCTTTAGAGCACCAACAGGAACCTCTCCTTAATGCAGTAGTAGATGGTTTTAGAACTATAAACTCTTTCTCAGAGCACCAACAGGAAACTGTCCCTAACGCAGTAGTAGAAGGTTTTAGAACGATAAAATCTCCCTCAGAGCACCAACAGGAACCTCTCTGTAATTCAATAGTAGATGGTTTTAGAACGATAAACTCTCCCTCAGAGTACCAACAGGAACCTCTCCCTAATGCAGTAGGAGTTGGTTTTATAACGATAAACTCTCCCTCAGAGCACCAACAGGAATCTCTCCCTAATGCAGTAGTAGATGGTTTTAGAATGATAAACTCTCCCTCAGAGCACCAACAGGAACCTTTCATTAATGCAGTAGTAGATGGTTTTAGAACGATAAACTCTCCCTTAGAGCACAAACAGGAACCTCTCCCTAATGCAGTAGTAGATGGTTTTATAACGATAAACTCTCCCTCAGAGCACCAACAGGAAACTGTACCTAATGCAGTAGGAGATGGTTTTAGAATGATAAACTCTCCCTCAGGGCACCAACAGGAACCTGTCCCTAATGCAGTAGTAGATGGTTTATAATGATAAACTCTCCTTCAGAGCAACAACAGGAACCTCTCCCTAATGCAGTAGGAGATGGTTTTAGAATGATAAACTCTCCCTCAGAGCACCAACAGGAGCCTCTCCCTAATGCAGTAGTAGATGGTTTTAGAACGATAAACTCTCCCTTAGAGCACTAACAGGAACCTCTCAATAATGCAGTAGTAGATGGTTTTAATAATAATAAACTCTCCCTCAGAGCACAAACAGGAACCCCTCTCTAATCCAGTAGTAGATGGTTTTAGATCGATAAACTCTCCCTCAGAGCACCAACAGGAACCTCTCCCTAATGCTGCAGGAGATGGTTTTATAACAATAAACTCTTTCTCAGAGCACCAACAGGAACCTCTCCCTAATGCAGTAGTAGATGGTTTTAGAATGATAAACTCTCCATCAGATCACCAAAAGGAACCTCTCCCTAATGCGGTAGGAAATGGTTTTAAAACAATATACTCACCCTCAGAGCACCATCAGGAACCTCTCCCTAATGCAGTAAGAGATGGTTTTAGAACAATATACTCTCCCTCAGAGCACCAACAGGATCCTCTCCTTAATGCAGTAGTAGATGGTTTTAGAGCGATAAACTCTCCCTCAGAGCACAAACAGGATCATCTCACTAATGCAGTAGTAGATGGTTTTAGAACGATAAATTCTCCCTCAGAGAACCAACAGGAACCTCTCATTAATGCAGTAGTAAGTAGTTTTAGAATGATAAACTCTCCCTCAGCGCACCAACAGGAACCTCTCACTAATGCAGTAGTAGATGGCTTTAGAATGATAAACTCTCCCTCAGAACACAAACAGGAACATTTCATTAATGCAGTAGTAGATGGTTTTAGAACGATAAACTCTCCCTCAGAGCACAAACACTATCCTTTCCTAATGCAGCAGTAGATGGTTTTAGAACGATAAACTCTCCCTCAGAGCACCAACAGGAATATCTCCCTAATGCAGTAGTAGATGGTTTTAGAATGATAAACTCTCCCTCAGAGCACCAACAGCAACCTCACATTAATGCAGTAGTAGATGGTTTTAGAACGATAATCTCTCCCTCAGAGCACCAACAGGAACCTGTCCCTAATGCAGTAGTAGATGGTTTTAATAACAATAATTCTCCCTCAGAGCACAAACAGGAGCCACTCCCTAATGCAGTAGTAGATGGTTTTAGAACAATAATCTCTCCCTCAGAGCACCAATAGGAACCTCTCCCTAATGCAATAGTAGATGGTTTTCGAACAATAATCTCTCCCTCAGAGTACCAACAGGAACCTCTCCCTAATGCTATAGGAGTTGGTTTTATAACGGTAAACTCTCCCTTAGAGCACCAACAGCAACCTCTCCCTAATGCAGTAGGAGATGGTTTTAGAACAATAATCTCTCCCTCAGAGCACCAATAGGAACCTCTCCCTAATGCAATAGTAGATGATTTTAGAACAATAAAGTCTCCCTCAGAGTACCAACAGGAACCTCTCCCTAATGCAATAGGAGTTGGTTTTATAACGGTAAACTCTCCCTAATGCAGTAGTAGATGGTTTTAGAATGATAAACTCTCCCACAGAGCACAAACAGGAACCTCTCCCTAATGCAGTAGGAGATGGTTTTATAACGATAAACTCTCCTTCAGAGCACCAACAGGCACCTCTCACTAATGCAGTAGTAGATGGTTTTAGAATGATAAACTCTCCCTCAGAACACAAACAGGAACATTTCATTAATGCAGTAGTAGATGGTTTTAGAACGATATACTCTTCCTCAGAGCACCAATAGGAACCTCTCCCTAATGCAGTAGTAGATGGTTTTAGAACGATAAACTCTCCCTCAGAGCACCAACAGGATTCTCTCCCTAATGCAGTAGTAGATGGTTTTAGAACGATAAACTCTCCCTCAGAGCACAAACACTATCCTTTCCTAATGCAGTAGTAGATGGTTTTAGAACGATAAACTCTCCCTCAGAGCACCAACAGGAATATCTCACTAATGCAGTAGTAGATGGTTTTAGAACGATAAGCTCTCCCTCAGAGCACCAACAGAAACCTCACATTAATGCAGTAGTAGATGGTTTTAGAACGATAATCTCTCCCTCAGAGCACCAACAGGAACCTGTCCCTAATGCAGTAGTAGATGGTTTTAATAACAATAATTCTCCCTCAGAGCACAAACAGGAGCCACTCCCTAATGCAGTAGTAGATGGTTTTAGATTGATAAAGTCTCCCTCAGAGCACCAATAGGAACCTCTCCCTAATGCTGCAGGAGATGGTTTTATAACAATAAACTCTTTCTCAGTGCACCAACAGGAACCTCTCCCTAATGCTGTAGTAGATGGTTTTAGAATGATAAGCTCTCCCTCAGAGCACAAACAGGAGCCACTCCGTAATGCAGTAGTAGATGGTTTTAGATTGATAAAGTCTCCCTCAGAGCACCAACAGGAACCTCTCCCTAATGCTGCAGGAGATGGTTTTATAACGATAAACTCTCCTTTAGAGCACCAACAGGAACCTCTCCCTAATGCAGTAGTAGATGGTTTTAGAACGATAAAATGTCCCTTAGATCACCAACAGGAACTTCTCCCTAATGCAGTAGTAGATGGTTTTAGAACGATAAACTTTTTCTCAGAGCACAAACAGGAACCTGTCCCTAATGCAGTAGGAGATGGTTTTAGAATGATAAACTCTCCCTCAGAGCACCAACAGGCACCTCTCACTAATGCAGTAGTAGATGGTTTTAGATCGATAAACTCTCCTTCAGAGCAACAACAGGAACCTCTCCCTAATGCTGTAGTAGATGCTTTTAGAATGATAAACTCTCCCTCAGAGCACCAACAGGAACCTCTCCCTAATGCAGTAGTAGATGGTTTTATAACGATAAACTCTCCCTCAGAGCACCAACAGCCACCTCTCACTAATGCCGTAGTGGATGGTTTTAGAATGATAAACTCTCCCTTAGAACACAAACAGGAACATTTCATTAATGCAGTAGTAGATGGTTTAAGAACGATATACTCTTCCTCAGAGCACCAATAGGAACCTCTCACTAATGCAGTAGTAGATGGTTTTAGAACGATAAACTCTCCCTCAGAGCACCAACAGGATTCTCTCCCTAATGCAGTAGTAGATGGTTTTAGAACGATAAAGTCTCCCTCAGAGCACCAACAAGAACCTCTCCCTAATGCAGTAATAGATGGTTCTAGAAAGATAATCTCTCCCTCAGAGCACCAACAGGAACCTCTCCCTAATGGAGTAGTAGATGGTTTTAGGACGATAAACTCTCCCTCAGAGCACCAACAGGTACCTCTCCCTAATGCAGTAGGAGATGGTTTTAGAACGATAAACTCTACCTCAGAGCAGCAACAGGAACCTCTCCCTAATGCAGTAGGAGATGGTTTTAGAACAATACACTCTGCCTCAGAGCACCAACAGGATCCTCTCCCTAATACAGTAGTAGATGGTTTTAGAACGATAAACTCTCCCTCAGAGCACCAACAGGAATATCTCACTAATGCAGTGGTAGATGGTTTTAGAACGATAAACTCTCCCTCCGAGCACCAACAGCCACCTCACATTAATGCAGTAGTAGATGGTTTTAGAACGATAATCTCTCCCTCAGAGCACCAACAGGAACCTCACATTAATGCAGTAGTAGATGGTTTTAGAACGATAAACTCTCCCTTAGAGCACCAACAGGAACCTCTCCCTAATGCAGTAGTAAATGGTTTTATAACGATAAACTCTCTCTTAGAGCACCAACTGGAACCTCTCCCTAATGCAGTAGTAGATGGTTTTATAACGATAAACTCTCCCTCAGAGCACCAACAGGAACCTCTCCCTAATGCTGTAGGAGATGGTTTATAATGATAAACTCTCCCTCAGAGCACCAACAGGAACCTCTCCCTAATGCAATAGGAGTTGGTTTTATAACGGTAAACTCTCCCTCAGAGCACCAAAAGGAACCTCTCCCTAATGCAGTAGGAGATGGTTTTATAACGATAAACTCTCCCTCAGAGCACCAACATGCACCTCTCACTAATGCCGTAGTAGATGGTTTTAGAATGATAAACTCTCCCTCAGAGCACCAACAGGAACCTTTCATTAATGCAGTAGTAGATGGTTTTAGAAAGATAAACTCTCCCTCAGAGCACCAACAGGAACCTCTCCCTAATGCTGTAGTATATTGTTTTAGAAGGGTAAACTCTCCCTCAGAGCACAAACAGGATCCTCTCCCTAATGCAGTAGTAGATGGTTTTTGAACAATAGACTCTCCCTCAGAGCACCAACAGGCACCTCTCACTAATGTAGTAGTAGATGGTTTTAGGACGATAAACTCTCCTTCAGAGCACCAACAGGAACCTCTCCCTAATGCAGTAGGAGATGGTTTTAGAACAATACACTCTGCCTCAGAGCACCAACAGGATCCTCTTCCTAATACAGTAGTAGATGGTTTTAGAACAATAAACTCTCTCTCAGAGCACAAACACTATCCTTTCCTAATGCTGTAGGAGATGGTTTTATAACGATAAACTCTCCCTAATGCAGTAGTAGATGGTTTTAGATCGATAAAGTCTCCCTCAGAGCACCAACAGGAACCTCTCCCTAATGCTGTAGGAGATGGTTTTATAACGATAAACTCTCCCTCAGAGTACCAACAGGAACCTCTCCTTAATGCAATAGGAGTTGGTTTTATAGCGGTAAACTCTCCCTCAGAGCACCAAAAGGAACCTCTCCCTAATGCAGTAGGAGATGGTTTTATAACGATAAACTCTCCCTCAGAGCACCAACATGCACCTCTCACTAATGCTGTAGTAGATGGTTTTAGAATGATAAACTCTCCCTCAGAGCACCAACAGGAACCTTTCATTAATGCAGTAGTAGATGGTTTTAGAACGATAAACTCTCCCTCAGCGCACCAACAGGATTCTCTCCCTAATGCAGCAGTAGATGGTTTTAGAAAGATAAACTCTCCCTCAGAGCACCAACAGGAACCTCTCCCTAATGCAGTAGTATATTGTTTTAGAAGGGTAAACTCTCCCTCAGAGCACCAACAGGAACCTCTCCCTAATGCAGTAGGAGATGGTTTTAGAACAATACACTCTGCCTCAGAGCACCAACAGGATCCTCTTCCTAATACAGTAGTAGATGGTTTTAGAACAATAAACTCTCCCTCAGAGCACAAACACTATCCTTTCCTAATGCGGTAGTAGATGGTTTTAGAACAATAAACTCTCCCTCAGAGCACCAACAGGAATATCTCACTAATGCAGTAGTAGATGGTTTTAGAACGATAAACTCTCCCTCAGAGCACCAACAGCAACCTCACATTAATGCAGTAGTAGATGGTTTTAGAACGATAATCTCACCCTCAGAGTACCAACAGGAACCTCTCCCTAATGCAGCAGTAGATGGTTTAAATAACAATAAACTCTCCCTCAGAGCACAAACAGGAACCTCTCCCTAATGCAGTAGTAGATGGTTTTAGATTGATAAAGTCTCCCTCAGAGCACCAACAGGAACCTCTCCCTAATGCTGCAGGAGATGGTTTTATAATGATAAACTCTCCTTTAGAGCACCAACAGGAACCTGTCCCTAACGCAGTAGTAGATGCATTTAGAATGATAAACTCTCCCTCAGAGCACCAACAGGAAACTCTACCTAATGCAGTAGGAGATGGTTTTAGAATGAAAAACTCTCCCTCAGGGCACCAACAGGAACCTGTCCCTAATGCAGTAGTAGATGGTTTATAACGATAAACTCTCATTCAGAGCAACAACAGGAACCTCTCCCTAATGCAGTAGGAGATGGTTTTAGAATGATAAACTCTCCCTCAGAGCACCAACAGGAGCCTCTCCCTAATGCAGTAGTAGATGGTTTTAGAACGATAAACTCTCCCTTAAAGCACCAACAGGAACCCGCTCCCTAATGCATTAGTAGATGGTTTTAATAACAATAAACTCTACCTCAGAGCACAAACAGGAATCTCTCCCTAATGCAGTAGTATATGGTTTTAGATCGATAAAGTCTCCCTCAGAGCACCAACAGGAACCTCTCCCTAATGCTGCAGGAGATGGTTTTATAACAATAAACTCTTTCTCAGAGCACCAACAGGAACCTCTCCCTAATGCAGTAGTAGATGGTTTTAGAAAGATAAACTCTCCCTCAGATTACCAAAAGGAAACTCTCCCTAATGCTGTAGGAGATGGTTTTAAAACGATATACTCACCCTCAGAGCACCATCAGGAACCTCTCCCTAATTCAGTAAGAGATGGTTTTAGAACAATATACTCTCCCTCAGAGCACCAACAGGAGCCTCTCCCTAATGCAGTAGTAGATGGTTTTAGAACGATAAACTCTCCCTAATGCAGTAGTAGATGGTTTTAATAACAATAAACTCTCCCTCAGAGCACAAACAGGAACCTCTCCCTAATGCAGTAGTAGATGGTTTTAGATCAATAAAGTCTCCCTCAGAGCACCAACAGGAACCTCTCCCTAATGCTGCAGGAGATGGTTTTATAACAATAAACTCTTTCTCAGAGAACCAACAGGAACCTCTCATTAATGCAGTAGTAATTGGTTTTAGAACGATAAACTCTCCCTCAGCGCACCAACAGGAAACTCTCCCTCATGCAGTAGGAGATGGTTTTAGAATGATAAACTCGCCCTCAGAGCACCAACAGGAATCTGTCGCTAATGCAGTAGGAGATGGTTTTATAACGATAAACTCTCCTTCAGAGCAACAAAAGGAACCTCTCCCTAATGCAGTAGGAGATGGTTTTAGAACAATTATCTCTCCCTCAGAGCACCAACAGGAACCTCTCCCTAATGCAGTAGTAAATAGTTTTAGAACGATAAACTCTCCCTCAGAGCACCAATAGCAACCTCATATTAATGCAGTAGTAGATGGTTTTAGAATGATAATCTCTCCCTCAGAGCACCAACAGGAACCTCTCCCTAATGCAGCAGTACAATAAACTCTCCCTCAGAGCACAAACAGGAACCTCTCCCTAATGCAGTAGTCGATAGTTTTAGATTGATAAAGTTTCCCACAGAGCACCAACAGGAACCTCTCCCTAATGCTGCAGGAGATGGTTTTATAAAGATAAACTCTCCTTTAGAGCACCAACAGGAACCTCTCCCTAATGCAGTAGTAGATGGTTTTAGAATGATAAACTCTCCCTTAGATCACCAACAGGAACGTCTCCCTAATGCAGTAGTAGATGGTTTTAGAACGATAAACTCTTTCTCAGTGCACCAACAGGAACCTGTCCCTAACGCAGTAGTAGATGGATTTAGAATGATAAACTTTCCCTCAGAGCACCAACAGGAAACTCTACCTAATGCAGTAGGAGATGGTTTTAGAATGATAAACTCTCCCTCAGGGCACAAACAGGAACCTCTCCCTAATGCAGTAGTAGATGGTTTTAGATTGATAAAGTCTCCCTCAGAGCACCAACAGGAACCTCTCCCTAATGCAGTAGGAGATGGTTATAGAATGATAAACTCTCCCTCAGAGCACCAACAGGAGCCTCTCCCTAATGCAGTAGTAGATGGTTTTGGAACAATAAACTCTCCCTTAGAACAGCAACATGAACCTCTCCCTAATGCAGTTGTAGATGGTTTTAATAACAATAAACTCTCCCTCAGAGCACAAACAGGAACCTCTCCCTAATGCAGTAGTAGATGGTTTTAGATCGATAAAGTCTCCCTCAGAGCACCAACAGGAACCTCTCCCTAATGCTGCAGGAGATGGTTTTATAACAATAAACTCTTTCTCAGAGCATCAACAGGAACCTCTCCCTAATGCAGTAGTAGATGGTTTTAGAACGATAAACTCTCCCTCAGATCACCAAAAGCAACCTCTCCCTAATGCAGTAGGAGATGGTTTTAAAACAATATACTCACCCTCAGAGCACCATCAGGAACCTCTCCCTAATGTAGTAAGAGATGGTTTTAGAACAATATACTCTCCCTCAGAGCACCAACTGGATCCTCTCCTTAATGCAGTAGTAGATGGTTTTAGAACGCTAAACTCTCCCTCAGAGCACAAACAGGATCATCTCACTAATGCAGTAGTAGATGGTTTTAGAACGATAAATTCTCCCTCAGAGAACCAACAGGAACCTCTCATTAATGCAGTAGTAATTGGTTTTAGAACGATAAACTCTCCCTCAGTGCACCAACAGGAAACTCTCCCTAATGCAGTAGGAGATGGTTTTAGAATGATAAACTCTCCCTCAGAGCACCAACAGGAACCTGTCACTAATGCAGTAGGAGATGGTTTTATAACGATAAACTCTCCTTCAGAGCAACAAAAGGAACCTCTGCCTAATGCATTAGGAGATGGTTTTAGAACAATAATCTCTCCCTCAGAGCACCAACAGGAACCTCTCCCTAATGCAGTAGTAGATGATTTTAGGACGATAAACTCTCCCTCAGAGCTCCAACAGGAACCTCTCCCTAATGCAGTAGGAGATGGTTTTAGAACGATAAACTCTACCTCAGAGCACCAACAGGAACCTCTCCCTAATGCAGTAGGAGATGGTTTTAGAACAATACACTCTGCCTCAGAGCACCAACAGGATCCTCTCCCTAATACAGTAATAGATGGTTTTAGAACGATAAACTCTCCCTCAGAGCACAAACACGATCCTTTCCTACTGCAGTAGTAGATGGTTTTAGAACGATAAACTCTCCCTCAGAGCAGCAACAGGAATATCTCAATAATGCAGTCGTAGATGGTTTTAGAACGATAAACTCTCCCTCAGAGCACCAACAGCAACCTCACATTAATGCGGTAGTAGATGGTTTTTGAATGATAATTTCTCCCTCAGAGCACCAACAGGAATCTCTCCCTAATGCAGTAGGAGATGGTTTTAGAACGATAAACTCTCCCTCAGAGCACCAACAGGAACCTCTCCGTAATGCAATAGTAGATGGTTTTAGAATGATAATCTCTCTCTCAGAGTACCAACAGGAACCTCTCACTTATGCAGTAGTAGATCGTTTTAGAACAATATACTCTCCCTCAGAGCACCAACAGGAACCTCTCCCTAATGCAGTAGTAGATGGTTTTAGAACGATAAACTCTCCCTCAGAGCACCAACAGGATCCTCCCCTTAATGCAGTAGTAGATGGTTTTAGAACGATAAACTCTCCCTCAGAGCACAAACAGGAACCTCTCACTAATGCTGTAGTAGATGGTTTTAGAACGATAAACTCTCCCTCAGAGAACCAACAGGAACCACTCATTAATGCAGTAGTAATTTGTTTTAGAACGATAAACTCTCCCTCAGAGCACCAACCGGAACCTCTCCCTAATGCAGTAGTAGATGGTTTTAGAACGATAAACTCTCCCTTAGAGCACTAACAGGAACCTCTCCCTAATGCTGCAGGAGATGGTTTTATAACGATAAACTCTCCTTTAGAGCACCAACAGGAACCTCTCCCTAATGCAGTAGTAGATGGTCTAAGAATGATAAACTCTCCCTCAGAGCACCAACAGGAACCTCTCCCTAATGCAGTAGGAGATGGTTTTATAACGATAAACTCTCCCTCAGAGCACCAACAGGCACATCTCACTAATGCCGTAGTAGATGGTTTTAGAATGATAAACTCTCCCTCAGAGCACCAACAGGAACCTCTCCCTAATGCAGTAGGAGATGGTTTTAGAACAATACACTCTGCCTCAGAGCACCAACAGGATCCTCTCCCTAATACAGTAATAGATGGTTTTAGAACGATAAACTCTCCCTCAGAGCACAAACACGATCCTTTCCTAATGCAGTAGTAGATGGTTTTAGAACGATAAACTCTCCCTCAGAGCAGCAACAGGAATATCTCAATAATGCAGTCGTAGATGGTTTTAGAACGATAAACTCTCCCTCAGAGCACCAACAGCAACCGCACATTAATGCAGAAGTAGATGGTTTTAGAACGATAAACTCTCCCTCAGAGCACCAACAGGAATCTCTCCCTAATGCGGTAGTAGATGGTTTTTGAATGATAATTTCTCCCTCTAAGGACAACCACGAGACTCCCTCTCAAATAGCAAGATTTTGGTAGATGAAGACGTAATTACA
>BLSH010122007.1:34410-73412 GCA_018402905.1 Glandirana rugosa | reverse complement strand
TCTTTAGAAGCAACTCTGGCGTAAGAGTCTTGGCGGACAGAGCGAAGGTAACCGTCTGCTTCAGCTGGGTCTTGGAAGGACAGTTGATCTCCATTAGGGGCCTTCATGCGTAATGTGGCCGGGAATGCCAGGGTGAATTTTATATTGCGCTTGTAGAGCTCCGCGCATATTGGTTGGAATGCTTTTCTTTTCTTCGCGACATCTGCGGAGTAGTCTGCAAAGATAAGGATGCTGTTTCCTTCTATGCGCAGGGATTTCATCTGGCGGTATTTATGGAGGATCTCCTGTTTTTCAGCATAGTTTAAATATTTTGCGATGATAGGCCTGGGAGCGTTCCGATCAGATTTCGGTGCACCAAGTCGATGTGCTCGCTCTACTACGCAGGGCCTAGGGAGCCCGAGTGCCTCGGGTATCCTAACGCCACAAAAGTGCATCAGAGCCGCGGGTGAGAGGGCTTCTGGGACGCCTATAAACCTGAGGTTGGACCTTCTGGATCTATTTTCCAGGTCTTCCAGCTTCTCAGCCATCCATTTAATTTGTTTGTCTTGGTCCGATTTGTGGGTTTGGTAGGCCTCATCCTCTAGGTTAGAGATGCGATGCTCCACCTTGTTCAGTCTCTCTGCGTGTGCTTTCAGTTCTTTGTGGAAGTTACGTAGGCCTGCTTGTACTGCTTGTTCCACCGATCTAGCTATGGTGGGGGCCAGTAGGGCAGCCACGGCCTTGGCTATCTTATCCGTGTCGCAGTTACATGGAGGGGAGGACTGGGAGGGTGTCGCACTCACTTCCATCTCACCGCGTGCTGTTAGGCCTGAAGTTTCCGGCCGCGTGGCCGGGTCCGAAGGTTCGTTGCAAGAAGTGGCCAACGAACGTACCGGCGTGTCCGAACGAACGCCCGCCTCCAGGCCTCGATTCGTCGTGGAAGAACGGGCACTGTTCTTTTCCACGAATCGGTCCATGGATCTGTTCCCGGTGCTTTTAGGTACCCAATTTTTCGTCTGGATTCGCGGAGGGAGCCCACGGAAGGGATTTTAAGGCAGATTTTCGGGCTTGCTGCGGGAGCTGAGGAGAAAGGCAGCTGCTCCATGAGGCGCCGGAACCGGAAGTTGTTGGTGTTCTTAAGATGTAAAACAAATGCAGGACCAGCACGTTCAGAAGCTGCAACGCAAGAGCTGTTTTGATGCTGAGCTGGCAAAAGGCTCAAAAACGTGACTTAACCTTGTATAGACAGCATTAAACCTCGTCAGGCGTTTCTCTGCCTCTATTCAAAATCAATGGTTCCCTATGGGAGCCCATTGATTTGAATAGAAGTCGCACCAGAAGTTGGATAATGATGATCCAACTTGCGGTACGACTTGTGTGCTGAGTATCTTGAAGGGGAACCCCTACAAAAAAATGAAAAAAAAAATTGCATAGGGCCCCCCAAAAATGGATTTAAAAGGGAACTCCCACACCGAAAAAACGGTGTAGGGTCCCCCCAATATCCATACCAGACCCTTATCCAGTCACGCAGCCTGGCAGGCCAGGAAAGGGGGTGGGGACGAGAGAGCACCCCCCTCCTGGACCATACCAAGCCACATGCCCTCAACATGGGGGGGTGGGTGCTTTGGGGCAGGGGGATCCCTGTGCCCCCCACCCCAAAGCACCTTGTCCCCATGTTAATGAGGACAAGGGCCTCTTCCCGACAACCCTGGCCGTTGGTTGTCAGGGTCTGTGGATGGGGGCTTATCAGAATCTGAAAGCCCCGTTTAACAATGGAGCCCCCAGATCCAGGCCCCCACCCTATGTGAATGAGTATGGGGTACATTGTACCCCTACCCATTCACCTAAAAAAAAGTGTATAAAAAACCACACTAAACAGCTTTTTAAAATAGTTTATTAAATCAGCTCTGGCATCTTCTCCCCTCTCCGACTCTTCTTTCTTCTGCTCTTTTGCGGGAGCTTCTTTCTTCTGAGGGGTCTTCTATCTTCTGCTCTTTTGGCGCTGTCTTCTCTGCTGCCTTCTCCCTCTTCTCTTCTTCCCATGTTGACTCGTCGCTCTCTCTCACTCGAATGCCGGGTCCGTGCTGTGCAATGGCTTATATTGGCATGGGACGGGGCCACCCGCTGAAGCCCCTGACCACAGACGCTGACAACCAATGGTCAGGGTTGTCAGGAAGAGGCCCTTGTCCTCACCAACATGGGGGCTTGGTGCTTTGGAGTGGGGGGCAAAGGGCCCCCCTGCCCGAAAGCACTCACCCCCATGTTGAGAGCATGTGGCCTGGTATGGTCCAGGAGGGGGGGCACCCGCTCACCCCCCTTTTCCTGGCCTGCCAGGCTGCATGCTCAGATAAGGGTCTGGTATAGATTCAGGGGGGACCCTACTCTGTTTTTTCAGTTTGGGGGTTCCCCTCATAATCCATACCAGTCTGAAGGGTCTGGTACCTCTTGGGAGGAGCCCTACGCATTCATTTTTGCAGGGGTTTCCCCTTCAATATCCTCAGCACACAAGTCACACCACAAGTCAGATCATCATGATCCGACTTCTGGTGCGACTTCTATTCAAATCAATGGGCTCCCATAGGGAACCATTAATTTTGAATAGAGACAGAGAAATGCCGCTGAAAGTGAGCACAGAAAAACGTGCATTGACATCAGTTTTTTACGTGGATTTTTTCTTGGGGTGGGTACCGATGTTACAGCTCGTTTTTTTAAATGCACGTGTGTATGAGGCCTAAGTGCCATATCTTTATGCTGCTTCATTCCTCTGTTATCAGCAAAGTCACTTTTGACAAGTTTTCTGACACACAAGATAACACCAGCTGAAAATTTGTGTAGGGTAGAGAGCTTAGAGGTAGATAAGCAAAAAGCTTATCTATTCACAGTACAGCTCTGCATGTTCCTTCCCTCATCTGCCTATGTGGAGTGTGTGTGTGTGTGCCTTTCCTCCAATCAGCTCTTTGCAATGCAAGCATTTTAAAGCATATTACAAACGTATTCAAGGGGGGCGTGGCCGGCACGTGGACATGATGGCTTTGACTCCCAGAACATACCCGCACTCCCTCTCTCCCCATGGTTCTATATCGCCAAAGAGGAAAGAAGGCAGGCATCTGAGAAAACTCACTGCCTACATGTTCTAGCTGGCCGTGGGCGCAGTCAAGATGGTGCCATGGCTGACTCCTCTGCAGTGATGCCCACCTCCCTCCTCCTCACACAGCCTGCTCCAGGGATGTCCTCACCTGCAAAATTGGTGGATCCTTCAATTATCAGGACTGGATCACATTCATCTCCCCCAGGGACTCCCATCACAAGCAGCCAAGGCAAGAATGAGGCTGGATTCCCCAGGTGAGCCACTCCCCCCTCGCAGCAGCTACAGTGTGTAAAACCAGATCCTTACCCCACAGAGGGGCAGCCTGTCCTAGGCACCACTCTAAAGGAGATGCTCCTGTCCTTAAGGAGCTCCCTGCAAACTGACATGCTTTTATTTCTACAAAAAATAATGTACAACATTAATGTCCTAGAAGACAGTGTATCACACATAGATGCCAATCTGGGAGATATTACCATGACGGTCAATCACCTAATTGACACACATGATGACCAAGTAGAAGACCACAAGTGGATAAAAGAAAAATTAGGTGACATTGAGGATAGGTCCCGACATAACAATGTCAAGATTTGTGGTATTCCAGAATCAGTGCAGCTTCTTGAATAACCATCTTACATTGAGAGCATGATTAAAGCTTTACTACCAGAGTTAAAAAATATCCAATTGGTCACTGATCACACCCACAGGCTCCCCAAGCCTCAATTTCTACCCGACTCCACATGTGATTTTTCAAATACACTTTTTTTATGTAAAAAAACAGCTTATGCAAAACTGAGATCCCTGGGTACCCTGCCTGATCCCTACTGGTAGTTGCAACTTTTCGCATATTTATCCTAACACACCTTGCAACTAGACAGTGGGGATTTGTTTCGTTCCGAATTAATATTCAGATTAATTTTTTGTTTTTCGGAGATTCTGATATATCCAAATTCCCGAGTTACAATATAAACCACTTTTACCAAATACTCTGAATAACGTGATGAACTTTGTCCAAATTTCGGAAATTTGGACTGAAATGCGAATCAAATTTTACATTGAACTCCAGTCAAATTCTAACTACACATATTGCTGAAATCAAAGACTGTGTGTGTTATTAGAGTACCATTTCAAAATAATGCTGTTTTTGTTAAGCCAAAGGTGATTTAAAGAGTCATTGTAATCATTTGATGAAGATTTTTCTTTTGTTTGTTCACTTTGCAACATTCGAATCAATAACAATATAACATTTTCGGTTTGACGGATTTGTAAATGTATTGATTTGAACGTTTTGAATCGAAAAAATCGGTAAATTGGAAGAAAATTCGAAAATTCCAAATACGAATTCCAAATATGAATTGAACGAATCAAACTAATTTAACTAAATGAAATAACTAGATTAATGAATCAAAATGAAATTAAGCTAATTTATTCATTATGCACACGTCTTCTTGAAATGCTGTAGGCAGCTCAGCATGATAACAAATGCTCTGCGCAACCACCACATCAATACCAATTCACCGCACCTGCAAAAATATTAATCCCATACAATGGTGCCAAGCACATTGTGACATCGCTTCAAGATGGCCTGAGCCTCCTACAAGGATGGGGCATCATGTCTGACTCCTCCCCCTCCACGCTGATTGACCAGAGAACAAGAGAGGATCATCAGGCTCACCTGCTGCCTGTCAGGAACCAGCGTGACCAAAAATATGTCTACTGCCACAGAGAATACCATTCACAAATATAGTGTAAAAGAATATAATTTATTTTAAAATAAGTGAACAGCATAAATGTAAATGCACACGATAAACAACTGCCTAAGCCAAGTATATACAGTAAGCAGGGAATGCAAGCTTAACAGGGCAAGGGAGATCAAGCATAGGGAGCTGGGAGCCAGACAGGATGGGGAGAGGGTAACAGGAGATGAAGAGAACAGATGGGAAGGAATCAGGCTGCAGGGTCGCAGTCAGGGTCTAGGAACAGGATGCAGGAACATAGGTCAGAGTCACAAGGAGAAAGAACACCAAGGCAAGAATGAAGAGCATAAGCAGGGCTTAAACACACACCCTGCAACAAGTATCTGGTGATGACTGATTACAGATAAACTTCTGGCTGCTGAGAGAAACCTACTGGTGTACACCGGATCTGCAGCTGATGGATCTGGGAGCCACAGTGCCACCAGCAGGTGAGCCCTTTCCTGACACTGCCTCAATGCACCAATAGATCTCGGCCTCGCTAAAAAAGCAGCTGTGGGTATGCCCACAAGCTTGCTGCAAGTCCAGTGAGTAGCCGCACTCGGCATTTGGAACACTTTACTCCACTTTTATTCCTACTTCCTTGGCATTGAGAGTGCCAGATATTCAGGAATTTTTTTTTTGTTTTTCATTATTTTGTATTTGGGCAACATCCCCGTCTTTGTTTTGTTTGATTCTTCTCAGCAACCCTTAGGCCTCATACACAAGGGTGTAAAAAAACGAGCAGTAACGTCGGCACCAACAACAGGAAAAAAGGCGTGTTATAAACGTGATTTTATCAGCGTTATGCATTGACGTCAATGCACGCTTTTCCACGCTAGCTTTCACCTGCGTTTCTCTGACTCTATTCAAAATCAATGGTTCCCTATGGGAACCCATTGATTTAAATAAAAGTCACACCACAAGTTGGATCCGGCTTGCGGGGCGACCTGTGTGCAGAGGATCTTGAAGGGGAACTCCCACACAAATTTAAAAACAAATTTGCATGGGGTTCCCCCCAAGCGGTACCAGATCATTCGGTCTGGTATGGATTTTAAGGGGGAACCCCCACGCCGAAAAAATGGCATAGGGTCCCCCCCAAGATCCATACCAGACCATTATCCAAGCACACAACTTGGCAGGCCAGGAAAGGGGGTGAGGATGATTGAGCGCCCCCCCTCTCCTGGACCATACCAGGCCGCATGCCATCAACATGGGGAATATGGGTGCTTTGGGGCAGAGGGGCACCCCCACCCCAAAGCACCTTGTCCCCATGTTGATGAGGACAAGAGCCTCTTCCCGACAACCCTGACTGTTGGTTGTCGGGGTCTGCAGGTGGGGGCTTATCGGAATCTGGAAGCCCCCTTTAACAAGGGGGCCCCCAGATGCCACCCCCCCCCACCCTATGTGAATGAGTATGGGGTACATCGTACCCCTACCCATTCACCTGAAAAAAGTATACAAAAACCACACTACAAAGTTTTTTATTAAATCAGTTCCAGTATCTTTTTCCCTCTCTTCTCCCCCTCCGTCGTCTTCTTTCTTCAGCTCTTTTGCGAGTTCTTCTGTCTTCTGAGGGGTCTTTGGCTCCTTTGCGGGGTCTATGTCTTCTGAGGGGTCTTCTGCTGTTTTGCAGGGTTTCTGTCTTCTGAGCGGTCTTCTGTCTTCTGCTCTTTTGTCGCTGTCTCCTCGGCTAGCTTCTCCCTCTCTCTTCTGGAGATGTTGACTTGTCGCTCTCTCCCACTCGAATGCCAAGACCATACTGCGCATTGCCTTATATTGGCATGGGGTGAAGGCCCTGCCCACTTATGATGTCACAGCCCCGCCCCAGGATATGTGGCACTATAAGGGGTGGGGCTCAGGATGACATCAGCGGGTGACCCCCGCCCCATGCCAATGTAAGGCAATGCACACTACTCCCCATGTTGAGGGCGTGCAGCCTGGTATGGTCCAGGAGGGGGGCGCTCCCTTATCCCTTGCCCTAAGATGAAGTTATACGACCTATTCACAGCCAATGCTCCAGCCAAAAAAAGGGCATTCTGGTCGCCATCGACAACTCTCTCTCTTTCCAACTCCAAGATTGCATCAAAGATCCTGAAGGTCACTATCTTATTTATTTATGCTCTATCAATAATGCTCCTTACACCATTATTACAGTTTATGCTCCAAACATCCATCTAATACACTTTCTACGCAAACATCACAAGAAAGTCATTGCAATACAACAGGGTTCAATAATATGGTGCAGGGACTTCAGTATTACCCCCAATCCTTACATAGATTCTCCATTGCTCCTCAAGAGATGCAAACCAGCCTTGAACTATCTTTTACTGTCTTTTCACCTTTATGGAGGTGTCAGCATGCAGAGGAGCGTTACTACATGTTTATTTCCCCTTGGCATACTCCTGCATCAACCTCTTTCTTCTTGACCAATAAACCCTACAGAACGTAAATACAAAAGGTACAATATCCGCGCTAAAAGCTAGAAAGAGCAGCTGACAAAAAATTGCTTGATCAACAACTAAACAAAGATAAAAGATGGTATTGCAGCACTAAATGTCCATATATACAATCCATAAAGAGTCTGCAGTTGATATAGAAAGTAGTGGATTGTGGTTTTCTTCCATTCCTGAGCACTCTAGCTGGTGTTGGAACTTTCTATATCATCTGCAAACCCTACAGAAGGTGTTCGACCTCCACTGTTCTTCCAATTACATGGTCTTACTCCCCAGTGTGTATCACCGTAGAAGACAGCACAAACCCCTTTTCCATCTATCTATAGAGAATGAATACCAGGATACTACAATCTTACCCATATGTGCCTACCCTCTGCAACCACCTTGAAAACTTCTTAATGAACAAGGATTCTGTCTCTAATCCGAGCACTGTGTGGGCTGTGCATAAAGCCCTTATGTGAGGCCTTTTTAATCCAACTAGGGGTCAGGGACAAAAGGCAAAGGAAGCAGCACATTGATACCCTCCTAGCAGATATTCAGACCACTGACTCACTTAACAAAGAGCTGCCACGTGACAACCTTAAAACCAAATTGTTTAAACTTCGAAACAAAGCAGGGAATCTTTTGGCCCACCAAATCAAAGGCTTTCAAGCCAAATCTTGCATACCCTTTGTTTACCACCCTACTACAAAAAAAATATTGCTTAACCCGCAAGCCATAGCGAAGGGAATTTAGGACTTATTACAGTGGTCTGTATAACCTAAAAGAAGATTCTTCCGTAGCACAACCTGGTATCTCCTCCAACCAGTTCATTTTAGGCTCGGTACGCCTCCCAAGTCTAACCCCTGAACAACTAGAAGCCCTCAATGCCCCTTCACTAATATGGAAACTGGAGAGGCTATCGACTCACAACAAACCCCCAGGGCCTGATGGATTTGTAGGGGAATATCACAAACAGTTTAAAACTATCTTGATCAAAAACATTGCTCCTTATTTAATGCTGCTGCTCCCTCCCTCAAGAGATGTTGAAAGCGCTGGTAATTACCTTACTGAAGCCAGGGAAAGAGACTACTGCACCCCAAAATTTTCATCCTATCTCTTTGCTCAACCATGGCACAAAACAGTAATCAAAAGTAATTTCGAACAGATTGGTTGACCTACTCCCAGCCCTCATCCACCTCGACCAATCTGGATTTACAAAAGGATGACAGACATTAGAGGCCACTCAAGGGATGATTAATCTCATCCATCATGCTGAAAGCCACGGAGTACTTTCTCTGCTACTTTTAGTAAATGTGGAGAAGGCATTTCACAAGGTGCATTGGCAGTACTTAAGTATGACATTGCAAACGTTTGGCTTTTAGGGCCATATCCTCTCAGCTATAATGGCACTGTATTCTTGCCCTTTGGCTCAAATCTATTGCTCCTCCATGTTGTCGGCGCCCTTTGCCATATCCAATGGCATGAGACAGGGTCACCTCTGTCACCTCTAATTTTCAATCTGATAATGGAACCCTTAGCTCAGAAGATTAGGACTCACAACACGATTTCTGGCATCAATATAGGCTCTGGTGAACATAGAATCAATCTGTTTGTGGATAATGTTATCCTTATATTGACTAATCCTGTTTCTTCCCTGGCTACGATACAAAAGACACTGGATGAATTTAGTCATATCTCTTACTACAAGGTAAATGCCTCCAAATCATTTATCCTGTCTCTAAGATTAACACAGACACAACAACTTACACTTAGGAATGAGCATCCATATGCATGGGCCACAGACTATATTGACTATCTATTAAGCTAACCAAATCTGTATCCTCCCTTTATCAGGCTAACTATACTCCTTGCCTACACAATCTCCCTAAGGAACTAGAGTTTATCTACAAGCTCACACTCTCCTGGTCAGGTTGATTGGCAGAATTTAAAATGCTAAAATTACTTCAGCTTTTATACCTATTTAGCTCCCTTCATATTCCAATCCCTTTTAGATCCCTTCATATTCCAATCCCTCTATCTCTTTTCACCTCCTTACAAACGACCTTAAGGTAGTTTGTGTGGCAAAACTTGAAGGCTAGATGCTCTCGGTCCATCTTAATTAAACACAGGTCTGTGGGTGAGGCGGGCTATATTAACTTCAGGGGTTATTACAATGCTAATATTAGCACAACTCAAAGCCTGTTTTTTTCCATATGTTACTTGTCCATGGCGCAACATTGAATCCCTACAAACTCTGGGTCATAAATTAAAGTGATTGTAAAGTCTTGTTTTTTTTCCTTTAACAATAACAAACATGTTGGTTTGCACAGAGCAGCCCAGATCCTCCTCTTCTCGGATCCCTCTTCTGAGAACCTGGCCCCTCTCTCCTGTTGAGTGCCCTCAGAGCAAGCAGCTTTCTATGGGGGCATCCGAGCCGTGTCACAGCTCCCTGTGTCCATTCAGACACAGAGCCCTAACCTGTCCTCGCCCCCTCTCTCCCCTGATTCACTAGCTGACAATGATTGACAGCAGTGGGAGCCAATGGTGCTGCTGCTGTGTCTCAACCAATCAGGAGGGAGACTCTCGGATGGCCGAGACACTCATAAACATCGCTGGACAGAGAGGGATCTCAGGTAAGTATTATGGGGGCTGAGGGGGGCTGCTGCACACAGAAGGCTTGTTATCTTAATGCATACAATGCATTAAGATAAAAAAACAATTCTGCCTTTACAACCCCTTTAAGTGATTGGCTCCTTAGCACACCTTGAATGAAAAAGGGTAATTTGGCCATCTCCCCCACCATTACCGCCACAGTGACAGCCTTTAACTATTTTATTACCAATGCCTCCAGAGGACACAATTACATCCTCCAATCTCCATACTTCTTTACTTATCCCTAATCTATCCTTATGAATATGACAGGACAAGGGCATAACACAGATATATGATTTACATTCTAACAACCTCCTTAAACCATTTACAATGCTACAAAAAGACTTCTCTCTCCCATCCACAGATTATTATATGTATACTCAAGTAACTCATTGCTTATTGCACAACCCCCAGCTGCACAAATATGTCCATGATAGGGAGTGGAAATACTTATCGAATGCAACTGTCTCTACCAAAGGTATCACTCTATTTTACAATCTGTTACAGGACAAACATCCTTTTAGCAAACTACCCCTTGTGGTGAAAAGGGAGTGAGACATGCACAGGTATTTCAGTGAGCCTCAGTGCCTTAAATGCTGGCTTCAGAGCAACATTGAAAGTTAATCCCTGCTGGTATATCACCCCATCCCAGTTTCACACATACAGTATGCCCCAGCCACTTCATCTTCCTGCTGGAGAAACTGTGGGGAAATAGGCTCCCTATATCACATTTTATGGGCTTGCAATAAGATATCACTCTTCTGGGAAGATGTATCCCAACTTTTAAATGAAGTCATTGGAATCCCCATAGTCCCATTTCCAGAATTTGCTCTACTGAACATTTGCATTGACAATATTCCCTTCTAACTTCCCTACATAACCAGCCTTATTCTTCTAGCAGCAAGGTTAGCTATTGTCCATCATTGGAAAACTCCTCACCACATTCCCAGAAGCAAAGTCATATCTTTGGTGCACACCCGTGGTTCATATGAGCACATGCTTTCTGTATATGAGGGGAGTTTGGCCTCTGCTAGGGTAAATTGGTCACAATGGCTTAGTTGGTACCAACGAATGTTCTACAACCAAAACTGAAATATTCCTTTTTTTATTGCTCCATTCTGATATTGACTTACTTCCGACACTGTATACTGATATTGTTCTCTGTTTATGTACTACTATTGTGCTATATGCATATGGCAATCTTAGATATGTGCCTTACCTCTAAACATTTTTTGTTCTATTAGTATCTGTTCTAATGTTTAATACTTCAATAAAAACGTATTGAAAGTAAAAAAAAAAATACTCAGGTGGGAGCAGCCCCTTACAGACAAATCTTGGATAAAGCAGATGAGTGTGTGGAAATACTGAATGTTTTTCATTTGTGCTTTTAGTATCTAGTTCCTCTTATAGCTTCAGCTGGCTGACAAACTTTCATCTACATAGGAACATCTGCATATAGCGATAAATCAGTGTGAATGTCACTCTGCGTAACTGGATTCTTGGAGTTGAGTATCAGATTATAGTGATTAAGCATTCAAAACCGAGACAGAGCCAACAAGTAAAGCAATGCATTTTCTATTTTTTCCATCTTTATTTCTTTCTGGTTACAAATTAGTCTGAAAATTCAAAAGAGTTTAAATTGAATCTGTGGCATAGTATCATTAAAACTTCATGTTTGCTAATGGATGAAAATGATAATGGTAACAAGCATTTTTAGTAAGCACAACTAGATGTATATATTATATCTTTCAGGGTCTTAACTGGATCATCACCAAAAAAAGATGTTTACTTGTTCTTTAAAATGTGGATTCACTATCATAATACACATACAGTAGGGATGAGCTGTCAGTTCGACTCGAACATTGGCTGTTCGCTGAATTTAGAACATTATGGGGCATTCGTGCCAAATTCGCACACACCATAATGCATTGCTAGACCGCGCAAAATGCCGCCTGCTGATTGGCCAAAGCATGCACATGACCTGCATGCTTTGGATAATCACAGCGTGCTCTGCTGTGAGAAACATGATTGGCTAAAAGGCTAAGCTCGTAATTCACTCCCTGGTCATCTCTTGCCTCCACTAATGCAACTCCCTCCTCATTGGCTTAACTTTAAATATATTATCCCCCCTTCAGTCCATCATGAATGCTGCTGCCAGACTCATCCACCTTACAAACTGCTCAGCGTCTGCTACCCCTCTCTGCCAATCCCTCTATTGGCTGCCACTCGCCCAGCAATTTAAATTCAAAATACTAACAATAAGTTACAAAGCCACCCACAACTCTGCTCCCAGCTACATCACTAGCCTAGTCTAAAAATACCAACCTAATCATCCTCTTCTTTCCTCCTAAGACCTCCTGCTTTCCAGCTCCCTCATCACCTTCTCCCATATTCACCTCCAGGGCTCCTCTCGAGCCTCTCCCATCCTCTGGAATTCCCTACCCCAATCTGTCAGACTGTCTCCAAATCTATCCACTTTCAGGCAATCCCTGAAAACATTTCTCTTCAGAGAAGCCTATCCTACCTACACCTAACAACTGCACTTTTATTTTCTTCATCAGCTCATCCCCCACAATTATTGCCCTTTAGTATCACTTGACCCTCCCTTCTAGATTGTAAGCTCTAACGAGCAGGGCCCTCTGATTCCTCCTGTATTGAATTTTATTGTAATTGTACTGTCTGCCCTAATGTTGTAAAGCACTGCGCAAACTGTTGGCGCTATATAAATCCTGTATTATAATAATAATAATGTCTCAGGGGTCTCCGTCCACGCCCCTCACTATATAAGGTCACTTTAACAGTGGCCCTGTGTAGTGTGTGAATGTGGAGAATGGAGGCTGACTTTTTTTAGTTTAGCTAGTTTAGTCAGTGGTGTGTAGGCAGTGTAGTATATCGATCAAGTGCAGAGTATATACAGGCAATGCAGACAGTTAAGTATATAGATTAGGGATGGACCTGCGGTTCAAGTCGAACGTAAGTTCAACTTGAACATCGGGCGTTCACCCGTTCATCGCATTTAGAACATTATGGGGCTTTCACAGCGACTTCGCCACCGCGGAGCACCCCATAATGCATTGTGTGCAGACGGCACGCACAGCTCCTCCTCCATGTGAGGGCTGCCGCTGTCTGTGCTGCCTTTGTTTTGACGTTTTATTTATAGTGCAGGGCGGGGCCACTGGGTGACGTATGAGTGACCCCGCCCCTTCTGACGCCAAGTGACATCAGAGGGGTGGATCACTCATTTACATCACTGGAGGGCCCTGCCCTTCACTATTAATAAAATGTCAAAGCATATAGAGCTCAGTTGGCGGGAGGCCTCCCATGGAGGAGGAGCTGTTCTTTTTTTTTTGGGTCCGTCACTCACCGTGATTGACGATGGATTATAATGTGGGACACTTTTTTATTTTTAATAAAGGACTTGTCCCTAATTGTCTCCTGTGTTTTTTTCTTTTTTGACATTTTGGTGAATTAGTGGGGGTACGATGTACCCGATACTAATTCACATGGGGGGTCGGAATCGGGGGGCCCCCTTATTAAAGGGGGCTTACAGATTCTGATAAGCCCCCCACCCGCACACCCCCCACAGCCACATGGGGACAAGGTGCTTTGGGGTGGGGGACGCAGAGCCCCCCTGCCCCAAAGCACCTATACTCCCCATGTTGAGGGCATGTAGAATGGTACAGTTCAGGGGGGGGCGCTTGCTCATTGTCCCCCCTATCCTGACCGGCCAGGTTGCATGCTCGGATAAGGGTCTGGTTTAGATTTTAGGGGGGACCCCACGTCATTTTTTTAATTTTGGTGCGTGTATTGCCCCCTTTGACATCAATGACAGCTTAAAGTCTTTTGAGGTATTTGTGGATGAGTGTCTGTATCTTCTCAGATGGTAAAGCTACCCATTCCTCTTGGCAAAAAGTCTCCAGTTCCTGGAAATTCTTGGGCTGTTTTGCATGAACTGCACATTTGAGATCTCTCCTGAGTGGCTCAATGATATTGAGGTCAGGAGATTGAGATGGCCACTCCAGAACCTTCACTTTATTCTGCTATAGCCAATGACAGGTTGACTTGGCCTTTTTGTTGGTGTTTTGGATCATGTTGGAATGTCCAAGTATGTCCCATGCACATCTTTCTGGCTGATGAATGCAAATGTTCCTCCAGTATTTTTTGATAACATACTGCATTCATCTTGCCATCAATTTTGATCAAATTTCCTATGCCTTTGTAGCTCACATGTCTCCAAAACATCAGTGATCGATCTCCGTGTTTCACAAGCCTTGTTGACTCCTCTCCAAATGTAACATTTATGGTTGTGGCCAAAAAGCTCAACTTTGGCCTCATCACTCCAAATGACTTTGTGCCAGAAGGATTGAGGCTTGTCTCTGTGCTGTTTGGTGTACTGTAAGCTGGATACTTTGTGGCATTTGTGTAGTAATGGCTTTCCTCTGACGACTCAACCATGCAGCACACCTTTCTTCAAGTGCCTCCTTATTGTGCATCTCGAAACAGCCATACCACATGTTTTCAGAGAGTCCTGTATTTCACCTGAAGTTATTTGTGGGATTTTCTTTGCATCTCAAACAATTTTCATGGCAGTTGTGGCTGAAAATGTAGTTGGTTTGCCTGACCATGGTTTGGTTTCAACAGAACCCCTCATTGTCCACTTCTTGATTAGAGTTTGAACACTGCTGATTGGCATGCTCAGTTCCTTGGATATCTTTTTATATCCCTTTCCTGTTTTATACAATTCAAATATCTTTTCCCACAGATCCTTTGACAATTCTTTTGCTTTCCCCATGCCTCCTTATTGTGCATCTCGAAACAGCCATACCACATGTTTTCAGAGAGTCCTGTATTTCACCTGAAGTTATTTGTGGGATTTTCTTTGCATCTCAAACAATTTTCGTGGCAGTTGTGGCTGAAAATTTTGTTGGTTTGCCTGACCATGGTTTGGTTTCAACAGAACCCCTCTTGTCCACTTCTTGATTAGAGTTTGAACACTGCTGATTGGCATGCTCAGTTCCTTGGATATCTTTCTATATCCCTTTCCTGTTTTATACAGTTCAAATACCTTTTCCCGCAGATCCTTTGACAATTCTTTTGCTTTCCCCATGACTCAGAATTCAGAAATGTCAATGCAGCACTGGATGAAAGATGCAAGGGTCTGTCAGGAGTCCAGAAACTCTTTGACCTTTTATACACACACACTAATTACAAGCAAACAGGTCACATGTGAGGATGGTTACCTTTAATAGTCATTCAAACCCCTTTGTGTCAAAATGTGTGCATGTTATCAGGCCAAAATCATCAGGGTATGTAAACCTTTGATCAGGGTAGTTTCTGTTGTCATTATGATTTAAAAAGAGTAAACACAGTTGATTAATAATACATGGCTTCAGCCAAAAACTAACCATGAGTGAAAGAAAAGTTTTTGTGTTATCATTCATATTCTCTGAAAAATGTCCAAGAAATTATAAATTCTGCCAGGGTATGTAAACTTATGAGCACAACTGTAATACGCTGTATTATATGCTGTAATATATGCTGTAATATACTATATACACAGCTCATTCAGTGTATAGTATATAAAGTCTGTTCAGGCAGTCCATTAACCCTCTTGGGCATGGAGTTCACCAGAGCTTCACAGGTTGCCACTAGAGTCCTCTTCCACCCCTCCATGACGACATCACAGAGTTGGTGGATGATAGAGACCTTGCGTTCTTCCACCTTCCGTTTGAGAAGGCCCCACAGATGCTCATTAGGGTTTAGGTCTTGAGACTTACTTGGCCAGTCCATCACCTACCCTCAGCTTCTTTAGCAAGGCAGTGGTCGGCCTGGAGGTGTGCTTGGGGTTGTTATCATGTTGGAATACTGCCCTGCGGCCCAGTCTCCGAAGGGAGGGGATCATGCTCTGCTTCAGTATATCAGAGTACATGTTGTCATTCATGGTTCCCTCAATGAATTGTAGCTCCCCAGTGCCAGCAGCACTCATGCAGCCCCAGACCATGACACCCCCACCACCATGCTTGACTGTAGGCAAGACACAATTGTCTTTGTACTCCTCATCTAGTTGCCGCCACACACGCTTGACACCATCTGAACCAAATAAGTTTATCTTGGTTTCATCAGACCACAGGACATGTTTCCAATAATTCATGTCCCTAGTCTGCTTGTCTTCAGCAAACTGTTTGGGGGATTTCTTGTGCATCATCTTTAGAAGAGGCTTCCTTCTGGGTTGAAAACCATGCAGACCAATTTGATGCAGTTTGCGGAGTATGGTCTGAGCACTGACAGGATGACCTCCCACCCCTTCAACCTCTGCAGCAATGCTGGCAGCACTCATACGTCTATTTCCCAAAGACAACCTCTGGATATGACGCTGAGCACGTGCACTCAACTTCTTTGGTCGACCATGGCGAGGCATGTTCTGATTGGAACCTGTCTTGTTAAACGGCTGTATGGTCTTGGCCACCGTGCTGCAGCTCAGTTTCAGGGTCTTGTCAATCTTCCTTTAGCAAAGGCCATCTTTATGTAGAGCAACAATTATTTTTTTTTCAGATCCTCAGAGAGTTCTTTGCCATGAGGTGTCATGTTGAATTTCCAGTGACCAGTATGAGAGAGTGAGATCGATAACACCAAATTTAACACACCTGTGCTCGCAAAGCATCCTAGGGGCTACGCAAGCAGTCAGGCTAAAAGTTGCCATGCAGTGCTTGAGTTGGTCTGCCTAGGGCACAGGAGCCACACAGGGACAGAGATTCTGTAAGCTCTGTGGGGGCAGGCTCAGAGGTGGTTGATGCCACATCAGCTTCAGCCAGGAATGGTTACATGTGACCATGGCACCGACCTTCTCTCTGCCCTCCGACAGGGACACTTCCCATATGTTCCATGCTTGGCACACATCTTGAATTTGGTGGTGCAGCATTTTTTGACCAGGTGCCCAGGTTTACCAGATATTCTGAGGCAATGCCAGTGCTCGGCTGACTCACATTCAGCGGGAATTGAACCTGCCCACCAACCTCCTCATATGTGACATACCCAACAGTTGGAATTAAAAATTGGCAATGCTGAAGCAGCTGCACACACAGCAGAGGGCCATCAATGAGTACCTCTGTGAGTATGGCACCATGACAGGCTCAGGTGAGCTCTTTTTTTTGCCACGCCAGTGGCTACTGATCAAGGATGCATGCATTGTCCTGTCACCATTTCAGGAGGCCACAAAGAGGGTGAGCAGTGACAATGCATGCATCAGTGACACTGTCCCTCTGGTCTCCTTGCTGGAGCACACGCTTCATGGAATCATGGACAGGGCACTTGAGGCAGAGCAGAGGGAGGAAGAGGAGGACTTCCTTTCCTCCCAAGGCCCCCTTTATGCAGATAGCATTCCTGCAGGGCCACCAAACACACAGGAAGAAGTGGAGGAGTGTGTCAGCATGGATGCAGAGGATAACATGCAGCAGTCTTCAAGGGATCATGGTTTTCCTTCCACAGAAACCAAAGGAGTTGTACGTGGCTGGGAGGAGGTAGTTTCGGACAATGTCATCCTTAGTGACCCAGAGGACTCTCAAGTCTGCTAAAGTTACACTGCATGGGCTCCCTGATTCTGCAATTCCTGTGAAAAGACCACAGGGTTAGTGGTATCAAGGAGAGGGATCATTACTGGGTGGCAAACCTTCTTGATCCACGTTACAAGCGTAAAATTGCAGAGCTCAACCTGCCTGCACAGAGAGAGCAGAGGATGAAAAATCTTAAGGATAGCTTAAAAAGAAGTTTGTGCGTTGCCTTTTCAGACCCTGGGAGGTTACCTTTTCCTGCTGCTGGACAAAGTGTTTCTGAAGCTTCCTTCAGTCAGAGGAAGAGCGGTGGAGAAGGTGGCTGGCTGACTGATGCCCTTAAACAACTTTTCAGTCCTCAGCACCCAGGGCTGATAGGTTCAAGCAACCATTGTCAGCATTTGCATTATATGGTGCAGGAATATATAGGGGCAAGCGCAGACTTGAGACCTTTCCAACTGACCATCCACTGAGTTACTGGGTCTTGAGGCTGGACCACTGTCTGGAACTTGCTCAATATGCAATCGAGCTACTGGCCTGTCCTGCATCCAGTGTGCTTTCTGAATGGGCATTCAGTGTTGCTGGGGGTTCGTAATGGATCATAGAGTGCTCCTGTCCACAGACTCGATTGATAGGCTCACATTTATAAAAATGAATCAGTCCTGGATCAGCAGCTTTCAAGCCTCTGATGCTGATGCAACTGATTGAATTTGCTAGGGAATCTGGGATCCCTTGAAGACTGCCTATGCTGCCTATCCTATTCCTCCTGTCCTGAATCCCGATGATGCTAGCTTCCAACAATAGTTTGTGTTTAGGGCACCACCAACACCCAAGGCCCAATTTTGCTGCACCTGTTTTTTACAATTTTTAAAATAATTTTTAACTGCAGAGCCCATTCCTGCACTCAACAAGAGTAATTGTGAGGGGTTACAGTGTTCTGACACCACCAACACCCAAGGCCCAATTTTTCTGCACCTGTTTGGCTGGGGCATGTCATTACAATTTTTAAAATAAAATACAACTGCAGGGCCGAATTCCGGATTTCGAATTTTCAATTTCCGAATTGTTCAGAATTTTCATTTTTCCGAATTACGATATTCGGTAATTGCGTTAATTCGGAAATTTGGAAATTTGCGGTAATTGGGCAATTGCGGTAATTGCGATAATTCTGAAATTTACGGTAATTCGGCAATTGCAGTAATTCGGAAATGTGGCAATCGGAACAGCCGAAAATCCGAAATTTGGAAATTCAGAAATTCGGAAATCTGAAAATTCGAAAATAACTAAGAACATTTGAAATAATAACTAACTAATAACAATTAAATTATAGGTATTGGAATCTCCTTGAAAGTTTGGCTGTTAGTGAACTTAAATATGAAATGTATCACTAATAGCCATATTTTCAAGAAAATTACAATACCTATAATTTAATAATTATTTATTATTATTTCAAATGTTCTTTCTTATTTCCGAATTTTGGAAATTCGGAAATAAGAAATAACATTTGAAATAATAATAGCTTATTATAATTTTAAATTAAATTTAATAAAAAAACAAAAAAAAAACGAAAATTAAAAAAAATGAATTTTTCAGCCATGCACAAGTCTAGTAGACTTGTGCATGGCTGAATTTTTTTTTTTTGTTTTTGTTTTTTGTTTTTTATTAAATTTAATTTAATTTAAAATCTCTAATATACAGTATATAACGCAGTATTAAACCCTCCAGCAGAATGTATCAGTTTACATGGATGAGACAAGCCAAGATGTGATAAACATTATCAGCTTTTATTATAATCATGCAAACCTGAATCCCAAAAGGAAAGAAAAACGGTTTGCTGTATCTGATTATAAAGTGTGAGCTTCAATTTGTTAGTGTATAAAAATCTGCTAATGCATTTAACACTACCCTCCCAGTCCCCCAGTCTGGCAGTTCTGCTGTCTTCTATGAGTCCTGTGTTCATTCCTCCAGAGTTGTGTCTCACTAACACAGGAGGTGTGTTAAAAAAGAAAAGAAAATGGATACAGTCACCAAATCTAATTGGTAACCTCAAAAGTATAATACACTTTTATTGCTGTAGAAAAGAGTAAATCATTTTAATTAGCAGTTGATTTTTTCACAACCCTGTGTTAGCTATTACTCAAAGATGATTTAAAGAAAACTTGAGGACCCTGGTCAGAGTATAACATACATGGAATTTCTGGCAGCTACCAATATGAGAGTAATATGGGCTGCATGATGTACACACACGTTCTAGAGCTCCTTCTATGGTTAACACTCATCACACAGAAACTCCTTCTATGTTATAAAAACCTAATATAGACAAGGGGCCTAGTCCTTCAAATAGATACAGAGGACAGAAATGGGTTTAGGAACCACAGTGGAAGTCAGAGACTTTAGTGATTGCTAATGTTGCTCAAATTAATAAAATAATAAACATGATATGTCTATTATGATGGTGCTCAGGAGTGATCTTAAAGTTGAGAGCCCATCCATGAGAATGGGACACTCGGATAAGTCAGCTACTGGGGGATGGAGGTCAGAACGCCAGGGGTGCATGAGCTTACCTTGGTTAAGCACATTAGGAATTGACAATGCCCTTTAGATAGAGAATGGCAGAGCCAACTTACACTTCAAATGATGTCACCTGTACATTTGCTAGGAGAGCCAGGTGAGGTGAAAAAGGAGTCCCAGAATAAAACCATGGGCCCCTAGGGCTAATCATTTTATTGAGTCCTCTAGAGCAGGTCCCGTTGAGGTAAACCGGTCCTGTTTATGGACGCCAGTCTGGTCCTGATGATCCAGGGAGTCTTGTGGTTTCTTTGGGGAGGTGGAAGCCGACCTGTGTCTGGATCCTTCACCATCGGTCTCATTGGTTGTAAGCTGGAGGTCTTGAAGTGTGGTCTGGAGGTCTTCCATAGATTTGCATAGGTGAACCGATCCCTTATAGGACAGCAAAAGGAAAGCTCCATCTATATGTGATGCAATGTTGTTGCAGGATGAGCAGGGAAGGGTTTTATTGCCTTGCGTTTGGAGAGGGTGAGTTGGGAAAGGTCTTGAAATATTTGATAATGGTGTCCTTGGAGGGTCAGGGAGTCTTTATTGCAGGCTGCCACCATGAGCTGTTCCTTGGTGTGAAAACCACTGTCACGAGGTGGACCATTTTCTGAATGTGTTCTATAGGGTTCAAAGGAGCAAGCTCCTGGAAGAGCGTTGTTATGGTGGATTGTAGATCCACTATGTTCTTAGGGATCCCTGTTATGTGGACATTAGATCTCCTGGTCAACATCTCTGGATAAATCTCTCCTTTTTTTTCCTGTGAAAGACTTTTGCCTGTTTGATGTTCCTTCTGGATTTCTGGATTAAAAACTGTGCTTGGCTGACTTCCCTTCTGGCTCCGGACCCTGTATGCTGTTTGTTTGACCTCACTGATCTCTGGATCCCTGTTTACTGGTTTCTTCAACCATCCGTTCTGGCTACCGAACCTTGGCTATGTTTTGACTTTGTTTGGTCTGTTTGTTCTATTTTAGCATTTTTATTAAATAGTGTGATTTTTACTGCACTTCTGTCTCAGTTAGAATCATGGCTCCTGACAGTAGGAGAAGGCACTGAATTCAGAAGATGCAGTCAGTCCACTTGCTGGTAATTTTTTCCAGATTGGATGAGCAGAATCAGCACATGGATCAGTTTGCAATAGTGTTACAGGCGCTCCTGAATCGCACTGCTCACCTGGTTCCTCCTACAGTGGCTGTTCCAGCACAACCTGTGTTGCAGATGCTCAAGTTTCTGTGCAGGCACCTGCCTCAAATATTACCTCTACAGGGGGTATGTCTGGTTCCGCTCCACTTTCCCAGCGTTTTGGGGGAAAGCCAGTTGAATGCAGAGGGTTTCTCAACCAGGTTGGTATGTACTTTGAGATGCTGCCTCAGGCGTTTCCCACGGACAGAAGCAAAGTAGGCTTCGTGATTTCTTTGCTTTCTGATAGAGCCTTGGCCTGGGCAAACCCTCTATGGGAGACACAAAAACCCGTTGTCCAGAGTTACCCAGAATTTGTGGCCTCCTTTAAAAGGTAATTTGACGTTCTTGCATGCTTCACTACTGCTGCCAAGATCCTCATGTCCATCAAGCAGGGTACGACAACTGTTGCCGATTACAACATTGAATTCCGTACTCTGACAACAGAGGTTGCTTGGAACAATGAGGCTCTTGTGGCCGCTTTTTCTCATGGTCTCTTGGATAACATCAAAGATGAGATAGCAGCCTGAGACATACCCACTGAGCTTGAGAAGTTGATCACGTTTGCCATTCTCATTGTCTCTAGACTCCGAGAGAGACCTTCCTTTAAGGAGTGCCTCCTGTATGTTTGGCTCTGAGCTTTATAGTTCCACTCGTGCCTCCATCACCTCTCATACTGCCTGGTTCCGAGCCTGCCAGTGAGGTAGAACTCATGCAATTGGGCTTCACACGTCTCTCTGTGGATGAGAGAGCCTTTAGGAGGACAGAGAGATTGTGCCTTTATTGTGGCCAGGCAGGTCACTTTTTGAAGTCTTGTTCTACCCATCAGGGGGGACGCTTGCACCTGAGGTCCTTTACGGGACAGACTATAGGTGTTATGTCCCCAGTCATCCATAAGGATAAGCCCCTGCTCTGGTTGCCCTTTCTTGGGCTAAGTCATCCATCAGGATACAGGCTGTAATAGATAGATAGTGCCTTGTGTCTAAGCACTCTAATCCACTGCAGCTTTGGGCCACTCCACTTGCCATTGAGGCTATTGATGGGAGACCTCTACAGCCTGCCCAGGTGACTCATGAGACTGCTCTGTTGACCATGGCTGTAGGGGCTCTTCACCATGAGACAATCCAATTCCAAGTAATTTCCTCTTCTCATTTTCTGATGGTTATTGGTTAACCTTGGTTAGAGAGGCACAACCCCTCTTTTGATTGGCTTTGTGCTGAGGTTCTTTCCTGGTCGCCACAATGCAGTAAGACAAGTTTTCAGAAAGTGGCTAAGGTTTTGTGTACCTCTTCACTCTCCTCCTTGCCAGAGGAGTACCATGAATTTAGCTATGTCTTTGAGAAAGGTCAAGCCGGTAGTTTGCCTCCACACTGGTTGTATGATTGCACAATTGACCTTCAACCTGGTGTCATACCCCCTCGTTGCCGGGTTTACCCTTTGTCTGTTTCACAGGATAAAACCATGCAGGAATTTATTGCAGACACACTTTCTTGAGGGTTTATCTGCAAATCCTCGTCTCCTGCTGGTGCTGGCTTCTTCTTTGAGAAGAAGAGGAGTGGCGAACTGAGACCTTGTATCGATTATAGGGGTCTCAATCGCTTCACGATTAAGAATGCTTATGCGATTCCGTTGATTACGGAGTTCTCTGACCGCCTCAAGGGAGCTACGATTTTCACAAAGCTAGATCTGAGAGGGGCATACAATCTTGTGAGGATCAAGGAGAACGATGAGAGGAAAACTGCCTTTAATACTAGGACAGGCCATACCTCGTATTGCCGTTTGATCTTTGCAATGATCCTGCAGTTTTTCAGGAGTTCATCAACGATGTCCTTGGTTGACACCGCCCTTGTGATGTCAGAGGGGCAGATCACTCAATTACGTCACTGGGTGGCCCTGCCCTTTACTATAAATAAAACATCAAAACAGAGAGTTCAGTCAGCGGGAGACCTCCCATGGGGGAGGAGCTGCTAATTTTTTTTTTTGGGGTCCGTCCCGCCGTGATTGACATTAGATTACAATGGGGGACACTTATTTTTTTTTCTTTTTTAATAAAGGACTTGTCCCTAATCGTCTCCTGTGATTTTTTTCTTTTTTGACACTTTTGGTGAATTAGTGGGGGTACGATGTACCCAATACTAATTCACATGGGGGTTTGGATCTGGTGGCCCCCTTATTAAAGTGGGCTTCCAGATTCCAATAAGTCCCCCACCCACAGACCCCTACAACCACAGCCCAGGGTTGTGGGGAAGAGGCTCTTGTCCCCATCAACATGGGGACAAGGTGCTTTGGGGTGGTGGGCGCAGTGCCCCCCTGCCCCAAAGCACCCATACTCCCAATGTTGAAGGCATGTAGCCTGGTACAGTTCAGGGGGGGCACTCGCTCATTGTACCCCCTATCCTGCCCGGCCAGGCTGTATGCTCGGATAAGGGTCTGGTTTGGATTTTAGAGAGGACCCCACGTCAATTTTTTAAAAATGTTGGCGCGGGGTTCCCCTTAAAATCCAAACCAGACCTGAAAGGCTTGGTTTGGACTGGGGGGGATCCCATGCACATTTTTTCAGTGACTTCTATCTATATTGCCGGGAGCCGGCAATAATAAATGACAATTTTTCCTTCACAAATGTCAGTTTGCTCTGGCTATGCTCTAAACATCACAGAGGTGCGCCTTTTTACAAGCAGGCTAATGGATCCCCCCCCAGGCATGATATTTAGAGGAATATTTCATTTTTATTGTTTCACTTTAATCATTATTAAAATCACTACTCCTGAAAAAACAATAGATTTAAAAACTTTTTTTTGCATTGATACATGTTCCCTAGGGCAGGTCCCCATACACTTTTTAGGGCAATAACTTGCATATAAACCTTTAAAATGAGCACTTTTGATTTTTCATGTTCAAGTACTATAGACTTTAACGGTGTTTGAATGTTCGCACAAATTTTTTGCCTGTTCGCATATTCTGGTGCGAACCGAACCGGGGGTGTTCGGCCCATCCCTACCCGGTACTAAGAATGTAAGGGCAGATTACATTACATGCAACAATTTTCCTCCGCTTCCAAGATGGAGTTGGTTCCTGTTCCTGTGATACCTCCTGATCTTATTCTGGCTATGGTTCGTGCCAGTCTAACTTCACTTTTGGGTGACAAGATCCTTGCTGCTCAGATCCATGCTGCTCTAGGGTCTAGGGTCTAGGGAGTGAGCAGATGCTGCCGATGGATTTGTGGGCATCTGGAAGCTCTTTGTGGCTGTGTCCCGGTAGATGCGGAGCACTAGGCAAACATATCTGACCTCGGTGGCTTCATGCATGCGCCATCGTAATGCTTGTCACTAGGACAGTAAATCACAGACAGCAACAAAAACATTATCAAAAGTTTGAGCCCTTTCCTACAAAAATACGTTTGTATCTGTGTCTCTGAGAAATTTTGAATAACAAGGGCTTAGACAGCTTTAAAAAATAGGACCATAAGTGGCTGGAAAAAGTTACAGCGCCAAACCACTCATAAACGGTCCAAACATGATTTATTGCATGATCAACAGAGTGTACTCAAGGATAAAATCTATTGCATTTTGAGGACTAAAGGGATCCATTCGCCTGGGCTCTGTACACCAGTTAAAAATATGTATTTTCTCTTTTTCACCAAAATCAAAACTCTGACACACCACATCAGTTCCCATTAGTGACACCTTTCAGTGCCCAATGCCACCTATGAGTGCCCATCATTGCCGCGTATGAGTGCCCATCAGTGCCGCCTATCATTGGCCATCAGTGCTGCATATTAGTGCCACCTATCAGTGCCCATCAGGGTTGCTTATCAGTGCTGCTTATCAGTGCTGCCTATCAGTGCCCATCAGTGCTGCATATAAGTGCCTTATCATCAGTGGCCATCAGTGCCGCCTCATCAGTGCCAATCAGTACTGCCTCATCAGTGCCCATAAGTGCAGCCTCATCAGTGCCCATCAGCGAAGGAGAAAACGTACTTGTTTACAAAATTTTGTAACAGAAACAAAGAAAAACTTTCTTTTTTAAAAAGTTTCTGTCTTTTTTTACTTGTAGCGCAAAAAATAAAATCTCCAGTGGTGATCAAATACCACCAAAAGAAAGCTCTATTTGTGGGAAAAAATGATAAAAATTTTGTTTGGGTACATCGTCGCATGACCGCGCAATTGTCATTCAAAATGCGACAGAGCTGAAAGCTGAAAATTGGTCTTGGCGGGAAGGGGGGAAATTGCCCAGTGTTGAAGTGGTTAAACTTTACACTATATGTATATTTACAGTATTTACAGAATGGTGGAAATTATTAATCTAAGAGGTAGGGGTATTATTTTTGCTGTACTTGGCCTCAGGAACATTCATTTTAAAGGTCAAGCAAAATTCAACAAGCAACTCCATTTGCCTTGATATAGTTTTTCCATGTAAGAAATGTCCAGATGAAACCATTGCTGATTGTCCCTTAGAAAACATTTTGGTTGAGAAAGCAAAAATCCTCTTGTTACATTTCATGGCTTTGTATGACTTTAAAAGATCATCCACACTTTTGTGGTAGTTGTCTGCCTTATAATTTCCCAGGAAAATCCTGCAAATATTCTTGACAAACTGTCATGCAGCTTTTTTAACTTGGCTCAACTGGCCATCAAATTTCACATCTTGAGTAAATCGCTTAATCTGAAATTAGTATAAAAGCACATACAAAAAAATCCCTTGGAGTGCGCATGTTTGGGAGCTTCAAGATGGACGCCTGAGCTTGGAGCTTCCCACCACCTCGCATCAACGGGCTTCCAGCACCCTCTTAAGCCACCCAGGACCACCAGAAACAGGGAATCCGAACCCCTAAAGCCCCACAGAGCACCCACGGATGGCTGAACCAGGTATGATTTAGGGCCACAATTTGCCAGCCAGGCCCACGCTGGGTGTACTAAGATGGCCACCGCTGCCATAGCGCATCCACAGGCAGCCAGCACAGAGGGAACCCAGGAACCCAGGCATGTTCTTGCCCCACCAACTCTCACACATACCCCTGTTATACATGTGAGTAGTCAGCAGCTCCTGGCTCTCTCTCCTGCTTCCACAGAACCCTTGTTAGGCCACACAATAGAGGACTATGCTTTCTCCCCAGCCGGGCCTTCCCCAGCTCATCACTCTAAGTCCCACTCCCCAGGATTCCCTGGCCTGGAGCCATCACTGCAAACTGCTGACCTAATTCTCAAGCTATCAAAATTGATGGATAGGGGACTGGCCAACACTGCAGTGAAAATAACAGGTGACATTAAATCTGATTTCCAGAATTTTGGAGCCAGAATGGATGCAATAGAGCATAAACTGGACATTACAGTTTCAAGGACCACATTCAAATTCTCCAGGAGCAGCTTGAGACAGCCCTCTCCAGAACAGATGACCTGGAGGACAGATCCAGAAGATATCATTTGAGGGTCAGGGCCTTCCTGAATCAATTACGGACATCCCTGCAGGGGCATTATAGTAGAGCCCCACTTCTTTGCCATGAAAGAGGAGGTCATGTAACAGTCTCGGGCCAAGCCACAGGTGACTTGCCAGGGTCACCAAATACAAATATTTACAGACCTCTCCCAATCTACTATCCAAAGGATAGTATCAAACCACTTCTGACTGTCCTCTCCCAAAAGGAGATCAAATATTGGTGGGTTTTCCAGTTTGCTGTTAAATTTGCTCTGAAAGGCAAGACATATTCATTCAAGAACTTTCCTGAAGGCGAACAGACCCTATTGGAGTTCAAGATGATTTCACGGGAAGCTGCAATGGACTTTGCAAGTTCTGCTGCAGGACCTATCAAACGTCCTCTTCCATCGAGTCCAGTCACACCAGTTTGGAACAAAGCCAAGAGCAAAAGAGCTAAGGACAACAGACCTCCATAATTCTGCTTCAACAGGCAATCAATGCCTTACTCACCTCTACCTTCTCACACTCATTTATACCCACCCTTAGGGTACAACCAGTTGATGGAGCTTTAGCTCCTAACCTCTGTGGACAAGTGTTCAACATCTGTTTATATTGCAATGTGTTTTTTTTTTCCCTTTTTTCACAGTTTCTCGTTTTTTTAATCCTAGGCCTTTTTAGCTGGGATTTTTTGTTTCTTTTCTTTACAGCCAATTTCAGACAAAGGTTTAAGTGGACTTTTAAATTGCATTTTGCAGGTTCTGAACATTTATAGAAGCCCACTTGGAAACCTTACACACTTCCTTCCCATGACAAAGATCAGTTTTTGCCTGCCTTCTGGTTTACCGGGCCCACAGTTCCTAGGGCACTGGTGGAAACCAAGGGACAGGCCGACTGTAGCCTTTAGGAAGGGATTTTCTATCCTAACAACCAATGGATTTCCTCATTGTTATTAGCTTACACTGAGCATCTCTGGGGTCCACCTGCCCCCCTCAGATGTGGGGGTGTGGTACCCCTGATATGGGCCTGGGGCTCTCAGACACCCAATTTATTTTCTTTGTATTTTAATATTAATATTTGTTTCATTATGAAGCCAGGATTCAAGGTGGTCCCCATGTGCCTCTACCTACCCCATTGTTTTGGTAGTCCGTCACTGTGGGATAGGTCACCAGAACCTTATTAGGAGAAGGTGATTAATGTGTAGGAGTTTGACAGGTGTTTCATGTTTCAGATCTGACAAGTCTCCTCAGGAGACTTTCTCCTTTGTTCTGTATGGGTTTTCTTAGTCTCTCTTTTCTAACTCTTCCCTCTTTTCTAGCCAATTGCCAGGTGTGGTGCCTCTTCCCAGCCTTACTCCGGTTCGTTCCCTTCTCCAAGGTTCACTACTCTTCAATCCAGAGAAGACATTTGAGGGTAAGTGATGCTAGTTTTGTCTGCATTCCACCTCTATGATACCATGACTAACCCAAAATCTACAACAGCACTCCTTAAGATTGCCACACATAACACACAGGGTTTGAACTCCCCAAATAAAAGGAGGAAGGTTTTCAAGAGCTATCAGTCTCGGAAACTGGACATTGTTCTCCTTCAAGAGACCCATTTCCCAGTACAATCCCAAATTCCTTCATGCCCATTACCCAACTTTCTAACTAGCCAATGCGGAAGACAAAACTAAGTGGGTAACTATCCTTTTCTCCAAATACTTCACTTGGCAATCTCACCTATACTCCATAGTCTCATATTATGCCCCCAATAAAGGGCAAGTTAAATACTTCCAGACCCTCTTTAAAACATTAATCCCTCTCCTGGAGGGCACAGTGATCTTTGGAGGGGACTCTAATGCGGCCTTTGACCAGGGACTGGACAAGTCTAGACCCCATACAGCTCAACTGACTCGTCCCACTAAGGCCAGTCTCAAGATAGCCAAACTTCTTTATACTCAGGGACTGGTGGACATTTGGAGGGAATTGAATCCAAGCAAACGTGACTATACACATCTTTCCAGCCCGCACCAGTCCTACGCCAGGATTGACCATATCCTAGTACCCTCAAGTCTCATCCCTTCTGCTCTTAGCTCCTCCATTTTGGACACAGTCTGGTCAGTTCGCTCAATGGTGAGCCTCTCCTTAAGACAAATATCAGCTAAACAGCCTACATCCCACTGACGATTGAATGAGTCTATTCTTAGCGATCCCATTAGAACCAAGGAAATAGAAAACGCCTTAAAGGAATATTTTCAACTGAACAATGTAGAAGACATCTCTTCAGAGACTTTGTGGGCAGCCCACAAGGTCGCTATCAGGGGCAAAATTATCCAGATAGCAACCCAACTAAAAAGAGAACGGCAGATAGACATAGATAACCTAGAGAAGCCCTTTACATCCCTAAAGAAGGCACATAAGAAAATCTCAACAAAGGTCTTGATTGCTTAGCTAGATGCAGCCAGGCTAGAGCTCAACCTGGCTCTCACAGCCAAAGCAGAGAAACAAGTTAGTTGGAGCAGGGCCAAGTTTTACACCCATAAAGACCGAATAGGCTCTATATTAGCTACTAAACTCTCCCCCGATTCAGAACTCACACCTTACCTAAAATTAGAGTAGCTGGACAGCCACTCAACAGACAATCCAAACAAAATACTCAATGCTTTCCACAAGTTCTATTCCAAACTCTACAGCTCCACCTCAGTAGACATCAAACCTGCAATCTCTACATTTCTGAAGGAGGACCTCCCCTTACCTTTTTCTCTCTTCCAAACACAGAAACATGCTAGAAACTGCCTTCACAGTCGAAGAGATCCTAGAGGTCATAAAAGAACTAAAAAAGGGCTTGGCCCCAGACCCTGGCGGCCTCTAGGTTCCAGACTATAAAGCCTTTGTAGGCTTCCTAGCCCCATTCATGGCTAAATTTTTAAACTCCAAGACTCAGGGCATCCCCTTAGACCCCCAACTTAACACAGCTTACATAACCGTTATCCCCAAACCCGACAAAAATCCAGAGGAAGTAGGTAACTATAGACCCATATCCCTAATAAACAATGGTTTAAAAATTCAAATGAAAATCCTGCTTTGGGTTCCCCCCAGAGATTGCCCACTCATCCTCTCTCCCATTCTCTCACAGGCTTTGGCCCTGTTGGACAAAATGAGATCCTCTGCCTCCCTGATCTAAGATTACCACCCCTTGCACATATATTTCACAACTTTGACTTTCCACCGGGGCTCGATATCAAGGCTTTTAAGTGGTGGTTGGACAAGGGATTGTACCGAATAGGCCACTTCTTCAATTCAATGTGTCCAATTTTCCTGAGCTATTGTGTGAGCCATTTAGACTCAGACAAATCCATCACTTTCTCCACAAGTTATAGAAAAATAAACCAAACCCTCTCACAATTACAGTATATGAGCAGTGGTGTGGCCAGATCATGAATCAGAGAGGTGGCATCTCCATCATCTACCAGTCACTAGCTAACCCGACATGTAAATCACCTTTCATGGCAGCCTGGGAAAATGACCTACAGGTACAGTGGGACTTGGAAAAATGGTAGATCGCCCACAACAGGTCTTTTAAGGGCATTCAGAATATCTCCCTGATTGAGGCCAACATCAAGATGATAACTAGATGGTATCTTACACCTTCTAAGCTAGCCACCATATTCCCCTCAGCATGACTGTCAGCTCCTGGGCTCTATGCCCAACATTTGCTGGGAATGCCCTAGGATTCAGAAATTCTGGAATATGATATTTAATCTCATATATAAAGTAACCAAATGGCAGCTCCCCAGAACCCCCACTATTGCCCTCCTGAATGCTGATTTGTCTAAGACTCATAAACACAGCACTAAACAAAGCCAATTTATACTACTAGGTGCTAAACTGACTATAGATAAGGCCTGGAATCAACCCAAGGTTTCCTTTGTAGCCGCCAAGCACAATATATCATGGATCATGTCCCAAGAAAAACCTTCAAGTATACCCACTGATACAGTTCCTAAGTTCAAAGCCATTTGGGAACCCTGTGCCCATTATGTAGGAATCTCATTCATACTGGGATTTCTGGTCTAATATGCTTCTCTTAACCCTCCCTGAGGATTGGCTCTATTGTCTCCCTCTCTACCTACTTCTTCTCTATCTATCCCCTTTTATTCCTTCATTTCTCCCTTCCTTGTTCATCTTGTTTTCCATCTACTCAATTAAGAATGGCATTCGGAAAGTTTGCCTACACTATTGTTTGCTTTGTTCCCATTTGCCCCCCCCCCCCCCCGTGACTACTTTTTACTTTTTAGGTCAATGGGTGGCTCCCTCTGGGCCCAGTTTGTTCCCTTTAGTTGTGCCTGTGGGGAGCCATTCCAAGACTCTACATCTCTAGCTGGGGTTGGAGTATATGGAAAAGTAATGCCTCAATTAAGATTGCTTAGTTGTACAATTTTACCACTTGATTTTCATATGTACACAAGATGTTAGTTAATTTTCTGTCAAAGTTGTTCTCTACCTATTGTAACCAAAATAAAATATTTTGAAAGTAAAAAAAAAAATCCCTTGATTGTTCTTTGACAATCTTTGATGACCAGAGTAATTTATAGAAGCATGGTATTTAAGAATTACTTTGTAAGAGTGGTAAGAATGCTGCAGCAGCTGGTTCAAGCAGCCCCAGAAACATATTGGCTTTTATCCATGTTGAGTAGCGATGAACATATTTGCTTGAGTTTGATTCAAAGGCAGGTTCGATGAATATGTCCAAAAATCCACAGACTGCAAATTTTAATGTGTTACTAAACCCACAACAGTAAAAACGGACTGTAAAGCATGCTTGTTATACTCACTGTGGGTTAATCCTCTGCATTGTGTAAAAAGGCTGTTTGATTCTGCCTTCTCTGATCCTCTACTTCTTTTACTGTCCCCAATTAATCTGCTGATAGAACAGAGTCCTAGGAGGCACTCCGCACCTGCTCAGTTTGGTGTGTATTGCTAGAGGGCTTTTTTTTGGAGTGTGCATGTAATCAGCACAGGGCCAATCCGCACTGTCCAGACAGAAAGTCAGGGGTTATGCAGCCTCATAGGACAGTGAGAGGAGAATGAAAACTCCTCCTTCAAGCTTTAACCAGTGCTTGGATGGACACTGATAGAAGGCACAAGACTGATATATACTGCTGATGAGAAAAGGTATTTGGCAGTATTTATTTACTAAAATAAATGCATTTTCATACATATGCAGATCCCCAGTGCTGTCCCCTTAAATTATACAATTCATACATATACACCATAAATCATAAAGGATTATTAGTTCATAGAATTCAATTGTGCAAAAAAAAGAGTCTTCTCAATAAAGTGCAATAGTACTCTCTTTAAAATGCAATCAGTGCTCCAAATCTGCTTATGTGTGATAAGGTGCCGTGCTCCACTTTTGTGCCCTCACTGACCAAATTATGAGTGTAAATCACTCATAAGTGTATCACACATAAGAAGATTTGGAGCACTGATTGCACTTTGAAGAAAGCACTACTGCACTTTGTTGGGAGGACTTTGATGATTTTTTGCACACCTGAATTCTATGAATTAATATTTTTTTATGGCGTATATGTATAAATTGTATAATTAGGTGACAGCTCTGGGGATCTGCATATATACAGTATCTCACAAAAGTGAGTACACCCCTCACATTTTTAAATATTTTATTCTATCTTTTCATGTGACAACACTAAAGAAACTAAGAAATTACACTTTTCTGCAATGTAATGTAGTGAGTGAAAAGCTTGTATAACAGTGTAAATTTGCTGTCCCCTCAAAATAACTCAACACACAATGTCTAAACTGCTGGCAACAAAAGTGAGTACACCCTAAGTGAAAATGTCCAAATTGGCCCAAAGTGTCAATATATTGAGTGGCATTATTTTCCAGCACTGCCTTAACCCTCTTGGGCATGGAGTTCACCAGAGCTTCACAGGTTGCCATTGGAGTCCTTTTCCACTCCTCCATGATGACATCACGGAGCTGGTGGATGTTAAAGACCTTGCGCTCCTCCACCTTCAGTTTGAGGATGCCCCACAGATGCTCAATAGGGTTTAAGTCTGGAGACATGCTTGGCCAGTCCATCACCTTTACCCTCAGCTTCTTTAGCAAGGCAATGGTCACCTTGGAGGCGTGCTTGGGGTAGTTATGTTGGAATACTGCCCTGCGGCCCAGTCTCCGAAGGGAGGGAATCATGCTTTGCTTTGGTATGTCACAGTACATGTTGGCATTCATGGTTCCCTCAATGAACTGTAGCTCCCCAGCGCTGGCAGCACACATGCAGCCCCAGGCCATGACACTCCCACCACCATGCTTGACTGTAGGCAAGACAAACTTGTCTTTGTACTCCTCACCTGGTTGCCGCCACACACGCTTAACACCATCTGAACCAAATAAGTTTATCTTGGTCCCATCAGACCACAGGTCATGGTTCCAATAATCCATGTCCTTAGACTGCTTGTCTTCAGCAAACTGTTTGGGGCTTTCTTGTGCATCATCTGTAGAAGAGGCTTCCTTCTGGGATGACAGCCATGCAGACCAATTTGATGTACTGTGCGGTTTATGGTCTGAGCACTGACAGGCTGACCCCCCACCCCTTCAACCTCTGCAGCAATGCGGGCAGCACTCATACGTCTATTTCCGAAAGACAACCTCTGGATATGAGGCTGAACATGTGCACTCAATTTCTTTAGTCGACCATGGTGAGGCCTGTTTTGAGTGGAACCTGTTCTGTTAAACCAATGTATGGTTCTGGCCACTGTGCTGCAGCTCAGTTTCAGGGTCTTGGCAATCTTCTTATAGCTTAGGCCATCTTTATGTAGAGCAGCAATTCTTTTTTCGGATCCTCAGAGAGTTTTTTTGCTATGAGGTGCCATGTTGAACTTCCAGTGACCAGTATGAGAGAGTGAGAGTGATAACACTAAATTTAACACACCTTCTCCCCATTCACACCTGAGACCTGGTAACACTAACAAGTCATATGACACCGAGGAGGGAAAATGGCTAATTGGGCCCAATTTGGACATTTTCACTTAGGGGAGTTATTTTGGGGAGACAGCAAATTTACACTGTTATACAAGCTGTACTCTCACTACTTTACATTGTAGCAAAGTGTCATTTCTTCAGTGTTGTCCCATGAAAAGATATAATAAAATATTTACAAAAATGTGAGGGGTGTACTCACTTTTGTGAGATACTTTAATTTAAAGGGACCACACACCTTTTTTACTAGCAGCAGCCCATGCACTAATTTGTAGCACTTTACTGTTATTATTATTTAATAGACACTTTTTCCTTCCTTAGCACGGGCATCTAAATATAAAATTCCATTTACATGTTCTGTGTACTGTGGGAGACATATATATGTAGTGAATGCAGGGTCCTGGGTTTAGTAACACTTCAAGTCTATTGAGGTCAATGGGATGCAAATTTTGAAAGCCAGATTTCAAGGTTTATAAGCAAGGGAAAATGTATCAATGCAAACCAAATATTTGTAATTTTTTTGGAGATGATCAGCTCATTTATCAGCTGATAAGGCTTAAAGGACAACATTACAACTGTACAATTCCTTTAAATAACTAATTAATAATGCCTTAACCACTTGCCTACTAGTGCAGTGTTTAAATAGTTTGCATACATTACAAATTTAGCATTTTTTTCCCTAGAAACTACTGTAAACCACCCACATAGAATGACTACTCTGGGGAGGTAATCAGGATTTTTTTTACACACTGTGATTGCATATAACACTGAATATCACTGTTATAAACAACCATTTTTACTGAATGAAATATATTTATACAGTGTGTATTGTTGGGATTAGCTGTGATTGGCTACGGCTAATCATGTGATACAGATGGGCTGAGGTTGGCCCTGTCTGTCTGTACCATGTTATCACTGTGACCAATCACTGTGATCAACACAATAGTACACATTGAATGGCATTAATCAAAGCCATTCATTATGTACTGTGATTGGCTACAGAGAGGCCGGTACACTGATCTGTCATCTGCTGTGTCCAGTGGAGTGGGCCTGATCCTGGGAGGGGAGGTTAAACCTGCAAAGGACAGCAAAAGTGAAACTTAAAAAAAGAAAAAAGTTCCATTTAAATGAATGGACTCAAAATTAAATTTCCATGCCAGCTTGGGTTTCTGTTGTAAAACACAACTTGGGCACCAATCAAAATAAAACCAAATGCATAATGAGCTGGGCACTGCCCTGAGAGACATGTACTAATGCAAAAAATGTTTAAAAAATACTATTTGGAGGGGAGCAGCTCTTAGTACAGCTTAAAGGGAAACATTAAAAATGCACAATTCCTTTAAATAACATCCTTGAGGGGTGCCTTAAACCTTTCTGAAAATTGGTGCATATGTATAATCTAAACAAGCAAATGCTACATTTACAAAAATAAATACAATTTCAATATTTAAATTTCCAGATCTGAAATGACAATACATGTTTGTAAATTGGACGTCCCTTAATATCAGGCCTGGCCAAAAAACACAGCACTAGGTTCCCCCTAAAAATTCATACCAGAACCTTATCCTTGATGAGGGTCTGGTATAAGTTTTAAAGGGGAATTCCAAACATATAATCAAGAAAAGAAAATGTGTGGTCCCCCTATCAAGATACACACCAGATCATCTTCTAAGCATGCATATTGGCTGGCCAAGAAAGGTGGGGGGGTATGCACCCTAATCTATAAATATACCAGGCCACATACAACATGAGAAGGGTCTGCAGGGGTAACTTATCAGAATTGGGAATCCCCAGTTAAAATAAGGAGGATACCCAATTACATCACTGGTCATGTCCATATTTGATCAATGATGTCACCAAGAAACCCTGCCCAATTGTTTACATTTAGCTATAGGGTCGTGGGCTGTCATTCACTTCCATCATTATGGAAATGACATGTCTGTGGGCATAGTTCATCATGATATGGATCTACTTCTCTGGACAATGAAATTGGCGATGGATTTTTTTTTGTTTTGTGTTTTCAAATGTGTGTTCTGTTTATTTACTTTAAATTTTTTTGTGAATGGGTCACCATGGGGAGCTATATACCCCTTAATCATTCACATAGCAAGTGCAGTATCTAGGGGCCCACTCATTTTGAAAGGGGGTATCCAGATTCTAATAATTTCCCCAGTTGACCTCCACAACTACTGGCCTAAAGTTGTGGCCCCCTGACCTCAAACTGTCGGCGCTATATAAATCCTGTATAATAATAATATGGGGACAATACTCTTTTCTAGGGGGATACCCACTTAAAAGGTACTTTTGACACCTACCCTTTCTTGATGCTTTTTTTCTCAGGCTGCATGCTCAGATAAGGGTCAGATTTTTTGGGGAGACCCCTCATCATTTTCTTTTTTAAAACCATCACTAAATGTTATGATGTTTCATAACAGCCAATGACTGTGCATCCATTGGAGTCCCAGCAACTGTTGATGTCATTGGTTGCTAGGATGTGTGCAGCCAACCTTCACAGTGTCCTTAGCTGCTAAAAAGCAGGCAGATGATTGTGTTCTAGAATCCAAAGATGCTTGTGCCTTCACAACGTGAGGTGGTAATATGGTCACTATTTCTGATTGCATCTGAAGGTTTGCTTCAGATGAATGAAGAACAGCCTGTTTAACTCAACTATCTGCAGAACTTAAAACACTAAAAGTTTGCACCAAGCATTGATTACACCCTGCTGAAAACTCAATAATTAATTTTGGATTACTATAAATTGGTGTACACACTCTTTTCCTCTTTAACCACTTGCAATACCATTGCTACACCTTGTGAAAGTGTCACCTTATTTATTTCACATTAAAACGGGAGGACAAAAACACATTGGATCCTACTGCACACAGCTTCCACCAATAAAAGGCAGAAGCTCAAAACCATGCATGCTATAACCAAATGCTTTAGCTAAAATTGGGCTTTAACACTTTTGCAAATAACCATTATTGTTATTTTTATTATTAATATAACTGGTAGGAAAACATAAAAATGTTTTGCTTTACTTTCCATTTAAATCCTTTTTAATATTGTGACAAGACATAGCTGTGTCAAGGTGTCAGAAGGGTCAGCTGCCCCCCAGGGTTCTCATCCATGCAGGTTGAGGGGGCTCTCTGGTATTTGTTTTAAGTGATGAAAACTGGCTTTGCTGTTTTCCCTAGGCTTGGTACTGTGCAGAATGAAGTCTACAGCCCTGGGTCCGTGGTATGCCAGCAAGCAGCAATCTGCCAGCAACCAGCAGGTGTGCACTGCCTTTACAGTATGACCTTCTTGAGAAGACCATTGTACAGCCAGGGAACAGCAGGTGTATTGGCAAACTAGGGATGTGTTTCTATCTGCACTGACCAGGCCGACACCTGAAGGAGCAACTTGTGAATGCTGTCATGTTCTGGATTAAGAGACTGCATTCTATTAGTCTGAGATCCAGTGTGGTTCGAAGTGGGCTGCTTTCAAGCCAGGAGGCTGTCTAAATAATTTGACTGTTGAATGATACGGAGACCCTATGTAGGTATCCTGCTGTAAGAACCTTTACTTGTAAATAAAAGTGGGCAAAGAAAGCCCTGAAACATACGTCACTGTTTGGGCTGAAGTTCATGAAAAGCACTAAATTTGAGCTGAACCCTCACAATATCTAAATACATATAGGATGCATTTTTGCTGTCAGTGCTACAGTGCATGCTGCATATTTTAAGTAGAAATCACTATATGTTGTTTAAATGTGTTACCTACCATAAAAATAGTTGGTTGTGTTTGCCTTCCAGGTCAAAATGCACCAGTCCTTCCTTGGTAGTATGTATGGTGATGCACATTTTGTCAGAAATTGCAGTGCTTCTGTGTACTCTGCCTGTATTGTACAAATGCTGTGCATCATCTCTAACAGTTCTTCTACCTTCTTACAACATATAAGGTTTCTGTACCTAATTTACCTGAACCATTATGTCAAAGTTTACTTCTCTCGTAGCAACGTAGTGCATTAATTCCCTGATCACACTAGCCTGCAGTATATAAGCTGAGCCCACTTATTTTAACTGTTGTTCTCATGTTTTCCATTCCTGGTCTCATGTTAAACAGCCTCTGAGGAGGAAAATAAGGAAAAAAGATGAGGTAAGCTCATGAGGTCCTAGTGGACAGGTAATAACTACTGCAATCATAAATAAAGACAGTGCAACTCATTCCAAAATCAGTAAATGTTAAAAACTCAATCATGTGTTATCATTGCCAACATATTATACTATATAATGCCACATGGTAATTATATAAAACACAATATATTCCCCCCTAAGGTTTACTTTCTATAAATATATGCAGACTAGCTGACCAAGCTGATTCCATTTCTGCAAATACATTCACATCCAGAAATATATTACAAAATAGGCTATTCTAACAAGCTCAAATAAAAGAGAAAGTAGATGAATTAGTAGCTAATTAATTCAAATCTGTGAGAGTTTTTCAATCCAACAAAAGGATGAAGAATGAAAAGCCTGCAGTTGTTTGTGCAATCTTTTCTGCCTGGCTAGCAGTGTCTGACTGCATCTAAAATTTATTTTTTATTTTTTAAGGTAGATAAATGGTTTGTTCTCTCTACAGTGACTTTTGTTATCTAAAGATATTTTAAGATAGTTCAATGTCTGCTTTTCTATGTCTCTTTAATGTGTTTGTTTATCTGTTTATAAATAGGTAAAGTTCATCACTCTTTGTGATTTCTCCAAGTGCTCTCTTAAAAAAAAAAACAGGTAGATGAAGTGATCTGCTTTGAGGCGTGTTCAGTTAGTGGTGTGTGATCTGTTTTTTTTTTGTTTTTTTGGGGGGGCGGGGGTGATTCCTGTGGTTATTGATGCTATATTTTTGCTCTATTTTGCTGATTACAGGCCCAGCTGACCTATTTATGACAATATCACTCACACTATCATGTATCTGATGCTCAGCTTGATCCAGTTGAAGATGATTTTGAATTGAACAACCCAATGGAAGAATAACAAGTAGTGTTGAGCGAACCCGGACTGTAACGTTCGGGTCCGTACCGAACTTTCGGGTGTCCGTGGCACGGACCCGGACATTTCAAAAATCGTTCGGGTTCGGTCCGGTGCACCTCATTTTATCGTCTTGGGGCCTGGCTTGGGCTTGCTAAAAACTTTACAGGCCCAGGCACGGTGCCTGTGGGCTTTCAAGCCATGCCTGGGCTTGCAATGTCAGGCCCAAGCGAGTTGTGATGAACAATAAGAAGGTAACCCAACAAGTTAAGTTTTAGTAGAAGTTGACCTAGTTCGACTCGTAGTCTATGTACTATCACACTCACTATAACAGTATTTATCCAGTCGACCCGGACATTAGTCGTTTTATCTCGTTTTTATATCGTAGTTATTGGTGTCCTTAGTGGGGGCGGGGGGGTTTTTTTGTTTTTTTTTTGTCTA
>BLSH010122007.1:13064-25236 GCA_018402905.1 Glandirana rugosa | reverse complement strand
GGTGAACAGATCAAAACACTGACAGAATCCATGGATGGCAGGCTTTTGAGTGTCCTTGCAAAGAAAGGTGGCTATATTGGTCACTGATTTGTTTTTGTTTTGTTTTTGAATGTCAGAAATGTATATTTGTGAATTTTGAGATGTTATATTGGTTTCACTGCTGAAAATAAATAATTGAAATGGGTATATATTTGTTTTTTGTTAAGTTGCCTAATAATTATGCACAGTAATAGTCACCTGCACACACAGATATCCTCCTAAAATAGCTACAACTAAAAACAAACTAAAAACAACTTCCAAAAATATTCAGCTTTGATATTAATGAGTTTTTGGAATCATTGAGAACATGGTTGTTGTTCAATAATAAAATTATTCCTCAAAAATACAACTTGCCTAATAATTCTGCACTCCCTGTAATGTACAAGAAATATTTCTTCACTATGCTGATGGTCTTAGTTGATTGCAATTATAAATGTGTTTCTATAGATTTGGTGCTTATGGAATCTGACTCCAAGTTTTTGCAAAATGTCCTATTGGAAAGTAGATAATAGAAGGACAAATATAACATTTCAAGTGCAAGGCCTTCAATTGGAATTTGTGATCCCTTTCCTTATGTGATAGTGGCCAATGAAGCATTTGCCCTGTTGACATTTATAATGAAGCCTTCTCTCAAAAAAGGTCTGGATATGCAAAGGAATATTTTAAATTATAGTCTGACACAACCGCAGTGATTTGTAAACTGCACTTTTGGTATACTTGTCATTAAGTGGAGAATTTTTAGAGGCACTATTTAAATGGATCCAAGCAATATTTACAAAATAATCAAGAGTGCACAGTTTTGAACACCAGAGAGAGTGATAGAAGGATGTTGCCCTCTCTGCCTCTGCTCCTCTCTGTGAGCAGGCTCACTGAGTTGCTCTCTCATATCTCCCAACACAGTTAATATTTATGTTTTTTTTATATTTTTTTCTCATCCTCTTTTGTTCTGGACAGCTCACTGATGCTTAACCACTTCCGGACCGCTGTACTTAGTTTAACGGCGGTACTTTGAAGTGGAATACCGTTGTTATGGTAGCAGATAGCTACCATAACCCCGGTATCAATTTTTTCTGCAGGCGATTCCCTGCAAGATAAAAGTGGTCTTAGCGGCGGATTCGCCGCAAGATCACTTTTATCAGCGGCGGAAGAGGTGCTCCCCCCTCCCGCCGCTTTCCGGTCATCTCCGCCGCTTACCGGACCCGCCGGCGGAGATGATCGGGTCCTTTCCCCCCAGTGTCCGTGTGCCGAGTGAGCGGCTGAAGCCGCTCACCCGGCTCCATAACAAGGCTGGGCGGAAGCTACGTCACAAGTAGCTTCCGCCCAATGCTCTTAAAGGGGACATTTTTTTTTCCCCTGCCATTTTTTTCAAAATTTTTTTTTTTTTCTTTTTTTATGCATTTAAGTCTAAAAATGAGATCTGAGGTCTTTTTGACCCCGGATCTCATATTTTGGAGGTCCTGGCATGCTTTTTTCTATTAAAAGGAATGTTTACATTTCTTGTAATAGGAAAAAAAGTGATCAAAATTTTTTTTTTAAAAAAAGAAAGTTGTAAAAATAAAAATTAAAATAAATAATTAAAAAAAAAAAAAAAAATTTAAAGCGCACCGTCCTTGCGAGCTCGCGCGCAGAAGCGAACGCATACGTAAGTCCCGCCCACCTATGAAAACGGTGTGCAAACCACACATGTGAGGTATCGCCGCGATCGTTAGAGCGAGAGCAATAATTCTAGCCCTAGACCTCCTCTGTAACGCAAAAATGCTAACCTGTACAATTTTTTAAACGTCGCCAACGGAGATTTTTATGGTGCATAGTTTGTCGCCATTCCGCGAGCGGACGCAATGTTGAAGCATAACATGTTGGGTATCATTTTACTCGGCGTAACATTATCTTTCACAATGTGGAAAAAAATTGACCTACCTTTACTGTTGTCTTATTTTTTAACTAAAAAAACTGAATTTTTTTTAAAAAAATCGCGATTGTAAGACCGCTGCGCAAATACGGTGTGACATAAAGTTTTGCAATGGCCGCCATTTTATTCTCTAGGGTCTTAGAAAAAAAAATATATAATGTTTGGGGGTTCTAAGTAATTTTATAGCAAAAAAAACAGTTTTTAACTGAAAACCACCGAACTCCAAAAAGAGGCTCGGTCTTAAAGTGGTTAAGATTGAGTGTAAAGGTGATGGCTGACCAAACGGATAGTCTCTGCATTTTCCTCCTCCACATCTAATTTCTCATTTTCTTTGAAGACGTGCATACTACACATTTTGATGTACTGATATGTACATGTTGGATAGATTTTTGATTGCTTCCTGTCCTGATAGGAACTAAAAGAACAACTCCCCAATAGCCACTCAGACAGCAATAAACCACAAAAGATGCTAATAAAATAGTAAAACACACACACAGCCTCATTTCCAGTATTCAATCTGTCTTCAACAGTCTTCAACAATTCTCAGAGTAGATGTGCATTTTGTTTACTTTCCATGCCCCAGATACGCTTAGCTGTTTAGGAATCACATCTCACTAAAAGCGTTTGTTAACCTAAAAAAAACATGCTGCACCTGTCTCTTTAATGTACAATTAACAGCATGGTGCTTTTGCTTTTTAAATTATCCCTCTTGTTACTCTTGTTAACCTTTTCTCCTCCACCCTCTCCCTTCTTCTACCTCACCTATTCTTTTCTCCCTCCTTTGTCTTTAGTCCCCCCCCCCCCCCGCGCAAACTCATTCTCTCTTAGGCTCAATCCCTCTTGCCTTAAATTTCCTTCCATCATCATCTCAGCGATAACGCGATTCCCTCTAGGGAAATATTACTTGATATAAAAGGATTCCTAGAAACTACCCCCTAGATATCTACATACCACATTTTCTGTTCAGTTTTGTTATTGACAAGAAATAATGCTTACTCAATGTTGTAGTTATGTACTTTACTGTAGTTGAATGTAACTTTCACTTGGGTAGATCTTGAATTATTACTACTAACAGTTCCAATATTGACTCTGCTTCGACAACTAACTTGTTATTTCAGCCTACATACATTACTCATCAACCTCTTGTATGTTTATCTTTTATGTTCTTGAACATCAATAAAAATGTTTGAAAATAAATTATCCCTTTGTATCCCCTAAAATACCTGTTTGGTAATGCCATGTCATGACTTCCCCCCTGTGTACTGACTCCCCCTGTATATAGCTTATCTTGAGAGCCCCGTGGTCTATGCAGGCTATGTCACTCCCAGCTCTCCTATCTCTTGTGTGCCTGTCTTCAACTCCCCCCTCCTCCCCCCTCCCTCTTCCTCTCATAGCTTCTCCTCTCTGCTCTCATAATTAACTCTAAGGCCTCATGCACACAGACTGTTTTTTAGCAGCTGTTTTCAGCTGCAGACGTTTTTTCTACAGTCAATAAACCTTCCATCATGTTATCCTATGTGTTCATGCACACACCGGCTGTTATCAACTGTTTTTAGCTGCAGACCTTTTTCCTACAGTCAATAAACCCTCCATCATGTTATCCTATGTGTTCATGCACACACAGGCTGTTATCAACTGTTTTTAGCAGTGACGTTTTTGAGCTGTAAAAAAACCCCAAGAGCTGAGGGTTTTTTTGGACTGTTTTCAGCTGTAAAAATGTTCAAACACTCAAAAACGCCCAAAAACGCTCAAAAATGCTCATGAATGTCAATCCCCAATGTTTTTGGACATTTTAGACCAATTGGAAAAAAAAAAAAAACTCTGGCCCTTTTAAAAATGCGAAAAAACGTGAAAAAGCGGCGCTTATATAGCGCTGGTAAAAGCTGAAAACATCCCTGATAAGCTACTGATGTTTTTTGGCCGTTTTGTGCATGAAGCCCAAAAGCTCCTATTTCCTCTGTATTAGAAGAATACATTCCCTGTGTCAGTGTTATATCAGAAACATTCTTATCTATATAGATAGCACAGCAGGGCTCTGTCTCTCCAGCTGAGGTCAGCAGCAGTGATCAGCCCCACCCTCAGGAATTCTGAGCTGAGAGAGAAAAGCTGAAAAATTACAACTGATCCAAGTAAGAAGGTGTATTATTTATACAGAGAAGTATACATATGTTATAACACAGACACAGGGCAACTTCTTGTAATACAGAGTGGATGGGAACATTTTAAGTGGCTTAACAAACCCTTTAAATCAGCTTCACTGTGTTTAAGCTTACCTTTGGAAAAAAGCTTTTCTATTGTCCATAAATACAAGTACACACAGAAAACCTCTTCAAGGCCATGCTTTTTCTGTATGTATCTTTGTAGAGTAGCTGAGATTATTGAACTCAGGGTGCTTCTCCACTGCATAGATAAGTGCAGCTACAGTCATTGCAGCCATAGTGTGCTGTAACCATGCAAACAGGAAATGGCTGCATTAACTCCTCTATCATCTGCTCTGCCATTTCCTAGTCATTTCCCAGTGATTTTCAAGATACTTGGTTCCTGCAGAGTCCATGCCTTACACCCTGCCAAATGCATCCAGATGGCTTCTTAAATGTTATAGGTTCACTTACGACATGCTTTCATTGACATAAATTGAGAGGTTTGGAAAATGTGGAGAATTGCTAATTCCTGTAAAGTATTGCTGACTAAAATAAAAATCAATGTAACGCAAGATGAGGTGAATGCAATGCAATTTTAACATGTGTACTACACATTCTGCTGTCATTTTTAAGTTCAGACTCTTTCAGAGCGTTCATAGAACTACAATTACACAAATAAAGTGCCTGTTCTTACTCCAGTGTCCAATCTGGTATCAGTATCTTTATTTATCAATACACATTTCTAGTCTATAATGCTGATTTTCTGAATTGTATATTATTGCAAAGTTTAATAGCTTTTGTATCACTTCCTGAAATCCTTATTTCATACTAATTCTAATATTACTTCATTGTGGTCATTTGTGCGGCAATATTTCTGATTCTTCACATTAGGTACATTGTTCCAGAAATGATTACATTTAACAGAGCTCAACCTCTATTTGGTTCAGGCACAGCTTGTGTAAGGTAATTGTGCTGTGCTGTGGATAATGGACTGGAGGAAGGGGATAGATCTCCTGAAAGCTTCTCTTGAAAAATAAACTGTTAGTGCAAATGTATCATGCACAGTACTTCAATGTGGGGTGTCCTTTACTGGAAACCTTTGCTTTGGTGTCCTAGTTGGTATCTGGATAGCTTACATCACTTATAAGACAGGCAGTATTTATGCTTGCTGTGTTTTCAATTTGTATCAACATTTTAGCTTCAGAAGCTTTATTTATATTAGGTGGCTGAAAACTTACCCCTGCAAGCCCTTTACATTTATAAGCTTTTCCATGTATATTTACATTGACAATGTATATATGAGCTTCACCCTCTATACATTGACATATATTCCATGAAACAAACTTTTCAAGCAGAAAAAATGCTTCCTGTCAGGAATATCATGTCAGTCATAAGACAAATCATGCCAGCCCTAAGGCTCATGCGCATGCACTAAGTGTGCAAGAATGTGCATGCACATAGGAGTGCATGCACAATGCTGTGCACGTAGGCACACAGGCATGTATACCACACATATTGGCACAAAGAAGCCTATTTAAACCTGGGCCCTGCATGAGATCGTTGCTGAATGGTCTTTTAGCTTGTATCCCAGTTATCCTTGATCCTGTTTTTTTATGTTTGCTGCATACCTGTGTTACCAAACCTGGTCTGGACTCTTGACCATGGTTTTGCCTATTCATTCTGTACCTTGCTTCCTGCATGTTTCCAACCCCTGCTCTTCTCCCTGCTGACCTTGATCTTGCTTAGGATTTGGTTCCTTCCTACTCAACTGTTATCAAATTCAGCTCTGCTCTACTGGACTTGGTGAAGTTGGGGTGCCCTCGCTCTTGTGCTTTTATTTACCAGACACCAGCACTCTCAAGTTCAAGTCTTCTGATACAGCTTCATGACACCTGTGTCCTTCCACTGCCCAAGTGGTACTTGTCTCAACTTTTATGGGTGCTCAGACAGCAATTGTGCAAGAGGCCACATGCACAGCAGGTAGCTGCTGAGATTCATGCAACCTAAGAATACAGGCGATCATAATTTTGAAGAATACAAATTGCAATTGCTCGGTGGATTACTCATCATTAGGTTTCAAAGTCTCCACCTGACACTTTCCTACTGACACGCAGGGTACTGCTGTGATCTAAGCTCCTTGTTTGCCCTCTCGTGGTACAGACACCATGTAGTCCTATAAAGAAACCATGAGGAGCCAGGAATACTAGTAACACCTTCTTGTGGTGTTTACAAAACAATATATAAATATGCACCAGAGAGGAGGGAAACAGGAATTTAAATGCACAGCCATGTTATGGAATTCACAAAAAATAGGCAAAATTTCCCCACAAAGATATTTATAAAACACATTAATAATATCTGCTTAGGTTAGAGTTTTATTCTTTACTTTTAAAACATAACTGATTTTGTTCTAATAGTTTAATGCTTCTGGTCTAATAATTACATAATTTATTTATTTAAAAGCTACAATGTACATAATTATAAGAAATAAATGCTTATACACTCTTACAACAATGTTTAGTTATTTTTTCTATGATTGTGGCAGCTGTGAAGAATAGTGTATATCAATAGCTCTGTGTAATTTTCCACTCTACAGGAGATGAATCAAATCACTTCCTTTCAATTCCCCAAGGGAAGGAATAGTATAGTGGTAATCTAATACTGGATTAGACACATTAAAAACTAAACATAAGTGAATAAATTCATAACGATGACTGTGATCCCTGATGCTCTGATATAAATCTCTTAATATTTCATATAGTGATTACTTAAATTTAAGATCATGGGATATCTAAGCAGAAAAAGTTCTGATTGCAAATCTTTACTGTGAAAAATATCTTCTCTAAGAATGTAATGAGTTCTCCAAGGCCTTGCTGTACAACAAACTAATTCACTTTATGACCACTAGACTTCTGTTAAAGAAGCACATTTTTATTCCATTTATTATGGAAAGAGTAATGGTTGCAAGCTGATCATTATTTTATGTGTCGATTTCACAGGATCCACAAAAAAATTACTTTCCCTGAAACATTTATTGCAGCAGTCAATTAAGAAGCATGTTCCTTGAGGCTATATGAGATCAATAACTCCAGGGAGTCAAATGTGTTGAGATAACTACACGAAACGATTTGTTATATCATCGTATGATTAGCTGCCACCAGTAAGATAAAACATCTGCTCTCAGACTGCAGAAAAAAAGTCTTGTGTAGCACATTTTGAATACACTAGTTTTGTAGATATTTTACTTACATGCAATGTTGTGATTTTGGCCTATTAGAGCATGCATACCATTAAAGCAGAACTCCAGGTTTACCATTCACTCTGCCACCTGCCCTCCTCATGATCAGAAGCCCCAAGTGTACTTTTTTTAAACTTGAATGCCTTTTTTTTCTTTAGGTCTTTATGTTGGTCCTGTGAGATCATCCTGGAGCTTCTTCTGGCATTAGGAGGGCAGGCAGCTTTCCAGGACTGAGCAGCACTGACATATTGATATATGAAAGCCACTCAGTCCTGGAGTACTGCTATCCCAGCTTTCCTGATGACATGCCCCGCTAGAGGTGGGGGGGAGCAAATAAATGGCAGGCTGGGCTCACAGGAAAGACAGGGTGTAGTGCTCATGAAAAGATGACCTCTGGCGCTGGACTGAGCAGGAAGTAAGAACAATGTTAGAGTTATATGGGGGGGGGGGTGAACCCATAGGGAAAAAAGTAAGACTGAATTTCTGCTTTAGGAACTTCTTGTAACAATATGAATATATACTGTATGTATATATATATATATATATATATATATATATATACAGTATCTCACAAAAGTGAGTACAACCCCATACATTTGAAATGCCAGCATTTACTTTTGGGTAACCCCCGGCCACCTCCGCTACCCTCTGGGACCCTCATGGATTGGTTTGTGGAGAGATCCCACAACCGATCAACCTCATTGGCTTAGCCCTCCCCACAGCCTGATACAGCAACCCATGACCCTACTACTCCAGCGGGCATTTCTCAGGCTGTAGTGGCTTTGCTTGCACCCACTCTGGCAGCCAGAGTGAACACCGCTGTTCAGAGGGGCTTGGAGCAGTTGCACTTAGAATTCCAGGCACAAGCTCAGAGGATCTCCTCTCTGGAAGATGACAACACAGCCAACTCTGTTATCATTGCCCATCTCTCTAAGAGAGGCCACTTTGATAACCCGGCTGGATGCTCAGAAATCCACTGACATGCTCCTGGTTATCCTCGGTCTCAAGAGCTCTTGTGAGAAGTGGTATTTGCACCTAGCTCCTCCTTTCTATTACTCGTTTTATGTTACAACCTTCAATAGTTGTACTATTTAATGCTCCCTACACCTTTAGTCAAGTGTATATTGTTCTTATTATTACCTCTAATGTGCCCATTACTACTGGCCAGTCTAATGCTTCCTCTGTGGGCTGAACCCTGGGCTGTCTCCCTGCTCTCCTGTCATTTGATACAGGTCCATCTCCCCCCCCCCCCCCCGAAGTTCCATCTCTAGCTCTTTGAGAAGAGCTATCAACTGGCAGGAGCTCTGCTTACGAGTTAGTCCACATGTGGAAAACAGTGAAATTCCTAATGTACCAATGGTGGATTTTCCACATTATAAATGTTCTTGTATTGTATTTTTTTCTGTTACAGCAGTTTACCTGTACTGTTTCTATATATCCTCAGATATTTCTCATTGTGTTGGTGATCTTATGCTGGAAGGAACGATGCCTTTTTATACAATATCGCTTTTCTACTCCCTTCCTAAACAGACATGGCTCCTCAAAGTGATGGGGATCACCTGAAGGTTATTTCATGGAATATGAAGGGGCTGCATTCACCAAGTAAGCATATGCAAATTCTCAGACATTTGAAACGTCTCCAAGCAGATGTGGTGCTCCTCCAAGAGACCCATCTGTCCGCAGATGACTTATCTTGCCTCCACAAATTTTGGTTGGGTGCTGTATATGTAAAAAGGTGTAAATTAGCGCTAAACCTAGAATAAAGTGAATATACATATGCCAGCAAAAAAAGGAATAACACAACCTCAAAAACAAGCAAAGAAGATAATGCAGCGCTGAAAGTTAAAACGTGTGACAAAAAGTCCATATAATGTCCTAAAAGTGCCAATAATATAGTGATGAACTTCAAGGAATTTTCAAGGAAAAATCTCTGAGTAAATTGCCTACTCACCAGCTCATAATGCTGTCTCAGTTAAGAGATCAGCCAAAGAGCTTGGTTTGATCCACTGTGATAGACAAGGTCAAAAAGATGTCTCCTTGTTCTCGATCCCTCTCATATTCCACAAATGCAAAAATAAAGAAAAAACAGGAACATAGTGCAGTATGTCTATACAATATATGAAGAAAATGCGCATACACAAGTCCCCAGTGAAGGTGAAATAATCATAACTTATAGTGATATAAGTACACCACCACCACATGTAATGCACACTCACTAGAAGATCTTATGAATAATACCCATAGGAATGCAACCAGATCTAGGAATCCCACTGGTATATCTCCAATCCAGAACACAGGGCATCCACTGGTACTTCAGAGGCATAGGGGAACAGGCGGCCATCACCACACCAGGATTGTTGCCAAAATAAAACAAAATTGTGGCAACATAGTGTAATAGTTCATCACTATATTATTGGCACTTTTGGGACATTATATGGACTTTTTGTCACACTTTTTAACTTTCAGCGCCTCATTATTTGCTTTGGGTGCTGTATATGATTCACCAGCGATAGGCCGTAAAGCTGGAGTGGCTATCCTACTACATAAAAATTTGAGACACACTATTCGAAGTGTTAGGACAGACTCGATTGGCTGCAAAATGACACTGCGTTTGTCATTAGCCTTTAGTGACATCGCTATCGTTAGCATCTATGCCCCCAACTCTCCTTATACTCCCTTTTTTCAAGACATTGTTGAGAACACCACCTTGGGGAGTAAACCCTATTGCCGTCATCCCTTATTATACAATTTGTTGAATGGGATCCCCTCACGTGGGATTGGGATTTTTACAGGCAAGCTGAATAATAAATCATAATATGTAAAATTGTAAAGATTTAATGATATACATTAAAATAGTGCAGTTGCTGCATTACAGTTCATATAAAACAGTATATAAATACACATATTTTATACAGATACGTCTGGTAATTGTAGTTTGTGGACACTCCTTGGCCCGACGCGTTTCAGGATATTCCCTTCTTCAGGGGCCGTAATTGGGAGAATCACAATTCTATAATACAATATGACATATGTTTAGATTGTCTTCAAAAACACCAGCAGTTTTTTACAAGGAACCTCTACAGACATTTCAAGTTATACCTTCAAAAATCACCATACAGATGTATATAACCACAATCTAGTGTGAGTACGTTGAAAGATATATATGTGTATATATACAGGCCACTAACACAGCACTATTGTGGCTGTGTAATTTCACATGGGCTGCCACCAGCACACCACCCCCATAGTCACCACTGAACCTCCATGGTCGCCGGGCCAACCGCACCCACGTCCTCTACGGCAATGGGATCAACGATTGCTGCGATCGATCGTATAACTGTCGTGACGACCAAGAGTCTGGGGAAAGAGAGTTATAATGATGATAGTGACATCGCATTATCTTTAAAAGAAGTGATGTTCATGATTAGATTTACCATATTCTCTAGTTTAATTCATTTATATATATATGATTTTTATAATGGTCAAATACTGCTGCATTGCTATGAATATGGCGTCTCCCTTTTCCCCATAGGAGACTGACACACTAAATAAGACCCTAGGGAGGGAAATTTCCCAACCTTAGTCTAGGAAAAAACTTTTCAAATAGACTTGGGTCATAGCTATATTGGTAGTTGTCTGAATCTCATATCTATAGTATCTTAAATTGATCATTTGAAGACTAAGGCAGTTCCATATGGCATAGAGATATGCAGTGTTCATCCTGCATATATATGTCACATTATCCCAATGCATAAGTATACCCATTCTTAGCGGACAATTACCATGGTTTTAACACCCGTGTTCAATAGATATCGCTCTAGAGGGTAACCATCGGAAAGGTAAAATTCCACATACCTGAAGGATTAGATGGAATTGCTTCTGGCGTGGTGTGTGTGTGTCTCTGCTGACCGCCAGCGCCTGCGCAGTAAGGGTGAGCGTCCTCACCTCGTGTTACCGCCGGCGCCTGCGCAGTGTGAGTGGACGTCCTCGTCACGTATCGACGTGACGGTGGGTGGAGATGGGAGGGAACTGGGTGCGTAGGGAGGGACATGGGCGATGCGGCTCAGCCGACGCGACGAGGCTCCCGAAGCATAAGTGCGCGGCTCCCCCGTATGCGGACACCAGGGGGAGTCCCGCACGCACACTCCACCGACGCAGCGACTCCGACACCCATGGGGGGGGAAAGGAGAGAGGAAAAAGGGAGAGACGTGAGTCAGTCCCATCCCTCCATCCCCCCCCCACACTGAGGCGCGGAGATCAAAAAAGCCCCCCATGATCCAAAAAGGACCGGGGGGCTTTGTGCGCCGAGTGGGGGCTATCGGGGGGAGGAGCCAGCGCAGCCCAAAGAATAGGTGGCCACAATGGTTCTGTCTACAGGAAAACATTTTTAGGTTTCCATTTACACATAAATCATCAAAGTTCCAACGTAATAAACTTACATCATTAGTAAAAGACAATTTTGATGACAAAAAGGAAAAAGGAAAAAGGAAAAAAAAAAAACGAAAAAGGAAAAAACTTTGCAAAGTATGTTCAAGTATATTATATTATAGATAGTAGGTCTATCAGATATACAGTTCATGCAAACAGATGAAAATTATAATTTTTTGCCTTTATAGATAGTAGGTCTATATTATGGATAGTAGGTCTATCAGATATGCAGTTCATACAAACAGATGAAAATTATAGTTTTTGCCATTGGGATTGGGAGATCGTTCTCCTATCTGTATGGGTTGGGTATATGGTAGGGGAAAGGGTGACACATATGTTCTTACACATTTACCTTTGGATTTTTACAAAAGGACATCTGTCTTGGTAACACCGGTGGATAAGAAACCCGACGCGACC